>JAAEAF010004440.1:82113-118741 GCA_011037195.1 Triatoma infestans | reverse complement strand
TGAAATATTTTTATTGCCTGATGGATAAAAGGGATTTAAGGTCAGTATGAAGGATTAGGTTGGTAATAATTATTATGAGATTTGTGATTGAAAGGATTTGTGATTTGAAAGGGTTAGGATGGTTGAATGTGGAATCATGAAATCTTTTTATGGGGATTTTTATTACCTGATGGATAAAAGGGATTTTAAGGTCAGTAGGAAGGATTAGGTTGGTAATAATTATTATGAGATTTGTGATAGAAAGGATTTGTGATTTGAAAGGGTTAGGATGGTTGAATATGAATCATGAAATCTTTTTATGGGGATTTTTATTACCTGATGGATAAAAGGGATTTTAAGGTCAGTATGAAGAATAGGTTGGTAATAATTATTATGAGATTTGTGATTGAAAGGATTTGTGATTTGAAAGGGTTAGGATGGTTGAATGTGAAATCATGAAATCTTTTCATGGTGATTTTATTACCTGATGGATAAAAGGAATTTTAAGGTCAGTATGAAGGATTAGGTTGGTAATAATTATTATGAGATTTGTGATTGAAAGGATCTGAATACGATAGAAATAGGAATGCTTGACTTGAACCCCAAATCTTCGATACTGATAGTGTTGTAGATAAATCTTTGTTTTCTAGTGAATATTTTGTGTGAACAAAATATATCAAAAATGAACAATCCACCGGTAGCTCGAACTTGATATTTCCACAGCATGTGGCAGAAAAGTTTTGGGTTATTATTATTATTATTATCAAAACGGGTGCCCAAAGGCGCGGGACCTATGTGGCTCTTATCCCCCCGATACCCCCCGTAACCCCTTAATTAATCTCCCCCGGTAACTTGCCGATTAATCTGCAATATTCCAAGATATCCCTAAACTCCAACTCGCCCAGGCAATCCTGCGGGAGTGGTGTCCTCCCAAATATACGAAACCTAGTTCCAGCGAAACGGGGACACTGACATAAGTAGTGATACACCGTTTCCCTAACTCCGTCATCACAGTTCTGACAAATGGGACTCCGCGTCCTCCCTATTTAAACAAGTGACTGGACACCCAAGTGTGTCCAGTCACTATCCCTACCAAGGTTCTCAAACCCGTCCTACTAAGAGACAGGAGATACTCCGAAATTCCCTGCTTGCTTGCCTTTATAAATCTTTTAGCTTGGAGGCACCCCTGCGGTCCCCCCAGCGTTTCTCCAAAGCTCTCGTCTCCCAAAGTCTAATCTGTTTGTCGCGAAACGTCTTTGTAACGGCCAGGGCTGGTTCAGGACCACAAAATGGTAATGACGATCCCTCCCTGGCCAGCCGATCCGCCCTCTCATTGCCCTCTATTCCCGCATGTCCGGGTATCCAATAGAGATGCACCTTACCCCTCCGAGCCAAAGCGTTAAGCCTTCTCCTACATTCTCCCACTAATTTCGAACTCCACCAAGGCTTACTCAAAGCCCTTAGTGCGGCTTGACTATCGGAGAAGATCCGCACTTCCTTAAACTCTCCTAGCCATTCCTCATAAGGTGGTAGCATTCAATGATGCCCACCACCTCAGACTGGAAAACAGTGGCCAAACCACCCAAGGCCACCGAACTCCCTCTATCCAGCTCCTGAAACCAAGCTCCCGCCCAAAGTTTTGGGTTAAAAAAGCCCTTATCGGCAGTAGATTGAATTCTTTTGTAGTTTTTTGCATTTTTCACCAAAAACGGCATTAACGTTTGTTTTCAAATTTCGTATACTATGTACACATATAAAAAACTTATCGCTTTTATTCGAAACATTCTTTTATTTTAAAAAAAAAAAAAAAAAGACTATGGCGCAACTCCAAATACAGGGTGGGGGAACAAGTGTAGCCAACCTACCAAACGAATCAGGTAGAGGATGATTATTTTGTAGACAGCGCCAATAATGGGGCAAATACATTTGAATTTTTTACGTCACAGATTCTTCAGAACCACCTTTCCAGAAAAGATGTTACTTATAAACTGATACGTTCCCATCTATGCAGCAAGGATTCCAGGTTTAAAGAAAATCGTTATAGTCGTTACTGAGATAATTCCACAAAACTCGCACTTGCGTTCAACCGGTTTGCTTCTGAACCATACATTCACTGGAATGGTACTTTAGACGAAAGCTTAATGTTGCTGTTCCCCCAGAACCTTTTTCTTCTGGAAAAATATTTCAAATAAAAGTGATAGGCATTTATATCGCTAAAAACAATTTTTTTTTTGGTAAAAAATTATTTAAATTTTTTTTAAATTTAAAATTTAAAAATTATATGTTTTTTTCATACTCAACGGACCTTGAAACATGTATTTTAATTGAAAACATGATTTCGAACATTTGATAGGATCGCAAAACTTCCTCTAAGTCTTAAGTAATATGGGAAAGTATTAGGCTCTCAGTAACCTTCAAACAGAAAGCTGAGACTAAAGGGTGTAAAACAGTTTTAAATTAAATAAAGTTTTAGAAGATTAGATGTTAATCAGGTCAGTTTGAAGTGGAACTATACTATTTAGTAAGTTATTGACAAGTGAACATAGTCCTTGTTACTACTAGCTACTGATAAGATTAGGGTCTACCCTTCAATGACAATGACAAGGACAACAAGCACACACAAACATGCAGAGAATTCTGTTTATTATCAAATACTCAAGTTTGTGAATTTATATCGGACAAACCATTTAATATTTTACAGTTCAATGAAAATGTCACTTTCTATTAGAATAAACCCTTTTTTGTACAGATAATATATGACAAGATAATTATCTATCAATTTAATGCAATAACATAGAATAAACTTGTCTTCTTTTTTTTCAAGTAAACCTAACCAATTCATTATAATTTAAAAATGAATTTCTGAAATCTGTCTTAAGCCTGCTGCTTTTTTTATATATATATTTCTAATGACAGATCGTCATATCTGACGAGATAAGGAGCTAATCTTAGAATTCTATCGTTTGTGTGCCAGAACATTATAAGAAAAGTTTTGGTGCATTGCTTTTCCCTCATGGAATAGGTGCCTTTTGGGGGGGGGGGCATTTCAAAACTAGTGCACCCACGAGACAATTGCCCGCAGGGCAGCCTGGCTATCCGAATAAATGACCACTCTGGAGTTGTACACTCCCCGTCTTCTTATTTCAGCGGCGCAGATAGTAATCGCGACTAGCTCTGCCTGAAAGACCGTGGCTAGCGTTCAGCCGATACTCTGTGTTGAACCGATTTACTTGTTCAATCGTTTCCTTTTGCACTAATTCGATTGTATTATGACGTATTTTACCTATTCTTACATCCGTTCTGCGATTAACCGGGTGTCGACACACTGTTGACACCCGCAACGCAGAAGAAGATCTCTTCGTTTTGCTGGCTGTCGACACTGTGTCGCATCTCCTGATTTTTTTTTAGAAAGCAAATAAAATTGGTAACATTTGTGATGAATGATGAAAAACTTAAAAATAATTCATAAAGAATACCAACATTTCAAAATAACACTTTTATTCTACAATAAAATTACAACATGCAGTTAAAAAAAGGTAATAGTTTTTCAATACTCAGTTTGAGCTCACTAAAGAATAGATTATTATAAGAAATAAGATTTCAAATATAGTGCAAATATACGAATAATACATGTATAATAATGTTAACCACGAAAAAAAAATGAACAAAAAACTGGAATTCCAGGCTGGAGGGAAAAAAACATTTTTTTAATCTTTCCACAGTGCGGGCAAGAGAGAACAACTGGCTTGAGCTGTGCTAGAAGAGTAGGGATAAGTTTAAAGTAAACACAACCAAGTCGACCACGCACACCAGGCAAGAAGCGGGTGTGTCGACACGCTGTCGACATCCGCAGTCAACGTGTTAATGAAATTCGTCCGGAGTTCGTCGAAATTTGTTGAAAACTGAAAAAAACTGTTCAGTAAAAGCGCGCACTTCCGTTTTTTTTTTTTTTTCTTAAAACTCGGAAATTTGGCCATCTATTTATTTCTAATTAATTTTGTTTGGATGATAGAATTGTATAATCAATTATGATAGCACATTAGAGGAAGCTGTAACCCTACCCCTCCCCTAAAAATACCCTTAAATGAATTTTCACAGAGAAATATTTTTAATAAAAGATGTAGATCTTTGCATGTTTAGTTTATATACAAGTTTCAAGAAAATCGTCGCAGCCATTTTTGAGAAAAACGCAAAAAAGTAAAAAAAAACCTAAACTAGTAAAAGTGGTACTTCCGGTTGAGGAATTTTGACAGATGACCGACCCACTGTCGGATTCCATGGTGATACCTAAATGGAATATCAAGTTTGAACTTTCTACGATTTTTCATTTTTGAGCTGTAATGTGAGCAATGTAAAATAGGATACAATAAGGCAAGAAGAAAAAGATATAATTTTTAAATAAATTATAACTAGTGGTTCCAGCCAGCCGCTATCTTCAGGTCAAGAGCCGCGGCAAACAAAAACCCTTTCAAACGAAGGTCAGTGCACGGTCAAAGGAACACCGCTAAAGAAAAGCCGATAGAACCCTTTGAAACAGGGGTCATTATACAGCCAGTGTACAGAAGCTACCTGGCCGGTATTCCCTTCATACAAGGGTCAACGAACACTCAAAAGGCCACTTGGCTATAAACAGATCTTTGATAATCACCGAATAGCCACCATCTGTCGCCACACTGGGCACTGACCTAATCACCCTGGTCACCGACCTATTCAAGAACCAGGGTCAACACACTGCAAGAGATGTCTTAGTGTGGCTAGCACTTACACATCTGTCAATGTGTGAGTAATACCAATATAAACTTCGCCCCACTGGAGGAGGAGATCAGTATTATATGAGTATTATACGAGTCTACATCAGTTCTACATCAGTTCTATATCAGTTCTACATCAGTTATCTACAAGTTATCAATCTTCATCAGTTACACGTTAGTTCAAGCAGTTTCGCGAACGTGTCCCTATTCAAGATTTAAACATATATTTATTATTATTTATAATCATTTACAGTTGTGCATCTTAGTTACTATTTCAATAATTTTAAAATCATTATAGTTATTACTTCAAACACTTTAAATTATTGTTAAAATATAGTCTATTTTCGTAAATTCAGTAATTCGTATTTCGAGTAACAATTCTCTAACTAACATCCACCTATTCATCACATCAAATCCCTCTTCAAGACATCTGATTCCAATACAGAGCTATGCTATTCACATTCACATACACACAGAGTATTTTCTAAAAACCACTTTTTTTGGGGCTCAGGGAATCTCAAAACGGATATTTCCAGTGAAAATTCGATATCGCAAATTTGACACGATTACAATACTTCGTCTTACTAAGAGGAATAAGAGAAAGTAAAAAAAACAAAAAAAACATTCATAGAGTAGCCCTCCTTCCGGAAGATGGATTTTGACTAAAACCTTCTTCCAGATAAGGTTGTGGTATTTAAACGGAATACCAAACGTTAACCACCTGAGATTGTTCGTTTTTAAGATATTGTGTTCACACACTCACATGTAGACGATTCGGACATGTGAACATTTTTGTCGGAATTAAAAACACGTATTTCCGGTGAAACCTCTTATTTCTTAACTTTGTTATTAACACGGATACTTCCTTTTACTATGAGCAAAAGAAACGGAAGAAAGAAAGAGAGAAAAGCCTAATTTACTATTTAGGTCAAAATTGATTTATATTATTTAACCTTTTTTTTTTTTTTAAGCGCCACAGTATTTTTATAATTAATTGAACCTGTCAGATGTAAAAAGTGTAACAGGGAGTCACTATTATAATAGAGATTGTTAACAAAGTGAGATATTTTTATTTTTTTGTTGGTTTAGATTTTTTTAACACGGTAACAATGAAATGTAAAAGAGGAGTTGAGGAGAGTAGTTGAAACGAGTGAAAAACTTTACGCGAAAAGAATTCAGCAAATTAAAATAATATGAAAAAAAAAAAATAACTAGATTGTAAAAGCAAGAAATAGTAGGTTGAGAAAACAATGGGTGAAGCGGATGTGGATAAAGAAAAAGTGTGTCTGTGCTCTCTTGTTACAGGACTTATATGTGGAGATAAAAAAAAATAGAAATCAGGGTATCTGGTATGTGTGTCCTATTTCAGAAAGAATGAGAAGGACAAGGGTCTTCTCCTATTTTCTGTTTTGTTTTCAACATAGTTCTAATATTATCATTTTATGAATATCATATTTGTACCACATGTAGTTATTATTTTATTCAGAGAAAAATACAAGTTTTTTTTTTTTTTCTAAATTTATTAAGATCCTATATAATATTAAGGTTATACTCATTTCTTACGAAGTAACCACAGGGGATACATTATTCTTATTATGCGTCTGTTGGGAGGGACCAAACCCTACGCTATCCAAAGTCGCACTAGGCCCATTACCCCAAAGAAAGATAAACATCAACCCGGATCTAGAACAAAAATCCAGTCCCTGTTCTAAACCATCTAAAATTCGCGGTAGTCTAATATCGTAATGAGACTTGCAGTTGGATTCAAGACTGAATCATTATATTCCGGATAAGAATTCTTTCAAATTAATGAAGAATATATTTAAAGCTATAAGGACAACTTTTAGATTTTTTTTTTAAATCTGAACTTTAGATTAGGGTGGACGGGCTGATGAACAATATCTCTGTATCTGTGTGCAATAGGGCAGAAATAGAAGATGTCTATCATTAACTAGCTGTATGCTGTATAATGGCTGAATTTAGAATTAGCTGTTTTTGCTAAGAGATCGCTGGATAAGGAGGAATTCTTATAGTATTTAAATGGTAATTATTGGGCTTAATTAATTGAATTTGTTTTGGAATCAGATGTCTTGGTATCGGGAGTTGAAGTGAGGAGTAAGTGTTGTTAGTTAGAGAGTTTATTGAAACTGATTTATGAAAATAAACTATATTTTAACAAATAATTTAAAGTGTATTGAAATAGATAAACTAAGATGCACAATTGTAAATGAATATAAAAATTAATGAAATGATTAATAAATATTAAAGAAATAGTGTTTAAAACCTTGAATAGGGACGCGCTCGCGATGTGTGAAACTTAACTGACGTGAACTGCTGTCTAACTGACTGATAACTCGTAACTGATAAAATACTGATCTGTAACTGATGACAGGTAACTGATGTTTAACTGACTGATGAATACTGATGGAATACTCGTTTATAACTGATCGATAACTGATGCTGATATCTAACTGACTGATAACTCGTAACTGATCTATAACTGGTTGTGAACTGATGTGATACTGGTCGTGAACCGATCCCCTCCTCCAGTGGAGCGACGTTTATATTTGTATCAGTCACACATCGGCTGATGTGTAAGTACGTGCCACACAAGACATCTCTCCTAGTATATTGACCTTAGGGGAGGTCGGTGGCCGGGGTGGCGACGCTTGTTAACAGATGGTGGCCAGGTGGCTTCTTCAATGTACATTGACCCTTGTATCCAAGGAAATACAGGACAGGTGTTGCGGCGGTTCTTTTGACTGTATATTGACCCCTGTTTGAAAGGGTTTTGCCGCGGTTCTTGAACTGGAGATAGCGGCTGGCTGGAACCACTAGTTATAATTTTTAAATTTATTTATTATTTAAAAATTATATCTTCTCTCTTCTTATCATCACATCACAAATTCCGCAGCTCTGCTGGAAAATATAGTCAGATTCTAAATGAGAAGTATAGTTTCAATCCATAGGTTTTATTTTGATTTGTGTTGAAATTGTGTTTTATAAGAAGTAATGGTTAGTAATGGAAGTAATGGTGGAAGTAAAGGTTATTAGATGTATTAATTAAATATTATTATTATTATTATTATTATTATTATTATTATTATTATTATTATTATTATTATACACCACTGGATGGCTTCTTCAATCTAAACTTCCTGTTACTGAATTAGCCTACTTGTAACTATTGTTACGGTTGTAAATTTCAACAACAAAAAAAATCTGGTGTGAAACACTCACACAACTTTCTCTTACTCCAGTTCTAGAAATTATAATTGACAAATTTTATAGTTTGTGTACCAAATTTAATGACATTCGTCGAAAACTGAAATAACTGTTCAATAAAAGTGCACTTCCGGTTTACTAATTTTCTTGAAACTCGGAATTTTGGCCATCTATTTATTTCTAATTAATTTTGTTTGGATGATAGAATTGTATAATCAACTATGATAGCACTTTAGAGAAAAACATAACCCCTTCCCACCGCCAAAAATGCCCTTAAATGAATTTTCTCAGAGAAATATTTTAAATAAAAGTTTAGATTATATAGGAAATGTCCAGAAAATCATCGGAATCGTTTTTGAGAAAAACGCAAAAAAGTGAAAAAAATCATTTAGTAAAGTGGTAATGAAAACACACTTCCGGTTATCCGATTTTTTTTTTTGAAATTCGGACTTTCCATATCATATTCAATTCTAATTAATATTATTCAGATGATAGAATTGTTTAACAAACTGAAATAACATTTTAGATGAAAACCTAACCCCACCCTTCCCCATAACTGGCACTTAAATGTATTCTTCCGGAGAAACATTTCAAATAAAAGTTGTAGCTTTTTGTATGTGTAGCTGATGCACGAAGTTTGAAGAAAATCGTCAGAGTTTTTTTTTTGAGAGAAATCCAAAATGTAAAAAAAAAAACAGTCAGTAAAGTGGTACTTCCGGTTGAGGAATTTTGACAGATGACCTACTGTCAGATGCCATGGTGATATCTAAACGGAATATCAAGTTCAACTTTCTACAGTTTTTCGTTTTCGAGCTATGCTGTTCATACACACAGACCGTTTGCTAAAAACCACTTTTTTGGACCTAGGGGACCTCAAAACGGATATTTCCGGATATTAACTCGATATCGAAAATTTGACACGATCACAATACTTCCTCTTACTAGGAGTAAGAGAAAGTAATATATTATACTAATATGGCAGCATTCTTACTCTTAACCAAAAATGCTTATAAAGGCAGCTTAAATATAAAATCTATCCAAGAAAAAGTATTGTAACGTTTCCAGAAAAAGTATTGTAACGTTTTTCCTTCTAAAATAGACTTTTTTATTACTTTTTTGGACCTAGGTGACCTCAAAACGGATATTTCCGGATATTAACTCGATATCGAAAATTTGACACGATCACAATACTTCCTCTTACTAGGAGTAAGAGAAAGTAATATATTATATTAATATGGCAGCGTTCTTACTCTTAACCAAAAATGCTTATAAAGGCAGCTTAAATATAAAATCTATCCAAAGTTTCCTCAGAACTGTCCTAAAACTAATTCTTTCCAGAAAAAGTATTGTAACGATTTTCCTTCTAAACTAGCTACTGCAACTAGTTTTAAGTGGGTTTCATATAGATAAAATACTCAAAACTTCAAGAAAGAAAACACCAATTTATTGTTATACACAATAAATTACAAAATACAACACTTAATAATAATTAATTCACAGTTTAAACCACAAAAGTTCACTTTGTTCACTTTTTATACACTTTTCACAGACTAGTACACTTCGTTTGTAACTAGAAAACTCTGCAAAACTCTCTGCTGTCCCACTATTTATACCGGTGGAGAATCTTCTAGAATCTTCTCAATCCTTCCAGAAAGAAGTAGAGGCGTCGTCAGCGGTTCCTAGCGGCCACTAAGAGAACTTGAGGTTCCTACTTCCTCTCTTAGGTGGCACCACTGGCTGCATTACAGTGTGAAATAAAGGTGATTCATAGCTGGGCAGTTAATATTCCAAGTTTTAAAAAAAAGTGGTTTATTATCTTTAAGAAAATTAATACAAAAAAACAAAAAAACTATTCTGATAAATAAAAACTTGGGTTAACCATTTTCTTCAAATTTGAAATTTTCGTAATGTATCTTAAATATTGTTTGTTGTAGAACCGAACAGAATGTTACTGAAGAAGTACTTTACAGGAAAGCTTTAACACAACTGTTCCCCGTACACACCAAAATATGCGGGTACCTAAACGGTATATCAAGTTAATAGCTTCATACAATTTCCTGTTTTGGGGATATTTTATTCTCTACAAACATACAAACGATCACATAGACACATAGAAATACCATTAAATTAAGAGTATGTTTAGTCAAGGTTTTATTTCCTAAACTTTAATGTGAATTACAAATCATACTTTAAAAGCGTTGAAGGAAATTTTAGTTTATACTCAGAACTCATTAAACCCATTCAGTTAATTCCATCTTACTTTGCAAGATGTACCTTACACCAGAATAAGCAGTTATACCATTGAAAAGTCCATATAAAAGTGGATAAATACTCCTATGAGTAAAGTTCTAACAATGTGCAGCGCACTTGAGATTAATTGTAGACTTGTTGAACACATATAATTACACAAATTAGTTTACATTATAATTAGTGAGCATAAAGGATGAAATGAGTGTGTGAGTGAGATAATGTTATATAGCGAGGAAATTGTGATCCTTTCAGAGCTAAAGTTACCAAACCACTTTAGTAATCAGTGGGAAACAATCAGTTGATTAGTTCTGTCTAAAGTGGGCCCCCCCAAGATTAATTACCATATAATAAGAGGCTTGTTAATCGGACTCTATCCAACAGTACAGCTGAAAGGTAAATATGTGTGTGTGTGTGTGTGTGTGTGTGTGTGTGTGTGTGTGTGTTGATAATTTTAGAAGTAAACAATATACTGTATAATCCTTTGAGGTCGCCTCTATATAGTACTTAGTGTTGTAAACATAATCAATTAGCTTTTCATATAACAAAAACTTAATAATTATGAAAATGAAATAAACAAATTTGTTGTGGATGTAATATGTATGTTGAGTTGTTGCGTTGTAGTAGTAATAGTATCTTGTGGCTCGAGCAAGGGCTTGTGTGTATGTTTATGATAGAGATAGAAATATTAAGAAATAATCAAGAGACCACCACTGTTTTTAAAATAAATATATTAATCTCTAAATCAACATAAATACTTTACAATATCACAACTATTATTTGTTGTGGTGGTTGGTTCCGCAGAGCTGGAAAGCATCAGAGACATTTTCCGTGGTAGCCTGCTTCGTTTTGTGGTCATCGACCGGTTTCGGGCGTTCGCCCATCTTCAGGATGCGTTTTCAGACAGTGTGCCAACACAGGCTCGCACAGAGCAACTTAGTTTCACACTAACTGAGACGATTTTTAAAAACGTTTTAAAAATACGTCTCAGTTAGTGTGAAACTAAGTTGCTCTGTGCGAGTCTGTGTTGTCACACTGTCTGAAAAACGCATCCTGAAGATGGGCGAACGCCCGAAACCGGTCGATGACCACAAAATGAAGCAGGCTACCACGGAAAATGTCTCGGATCACAACTATTATGTTTATTAAATCAATTGTTTAATCTAGATTAAATGCTAAACTCTATAACTAGCACTGAAGTTAAGTGAGCGATTCCTGAATCAAATAATCTGGTTCAGTGTCTAATTCAGACTGTTCTTGTTTGAAAGCAGAATCCAGACTGTCTAAAGAATGCCCTGCTCTAGCGGGGGATTTTCTCTTATAAAACAGTTGGCCAAGTGGCATTGTTATTACCCTAACGGATTCTTGTGCCTTTGTCTCTTTAATAGCAATGACCTTAAATTATAATACCTTACTCTAAATTACATTATTTTTTGTCAAAATTATTTTGTTTAAATTTTTTTTCAAAACTATTTATTTTTGCATTTCTTTCTTCCATTGCATGAGCGTCAGCTTATATTGCATGATAGAATATGAACGTCAGCTTATATTGCATGATAGAATATGAGCGTTAGCTTATATTGCATGATGGAATATGAACGTCAGCTTATATTGCATGATGGAATATGAAAGTCAGCTTATATTGCATGATGGAATATGAACGTCAGCTTATATTGCATGATGGAATATGAACGTCAGCTTATATTGCATGATGGAATATGAACGTCAGCTTATATTGCATGATGGAACATGAACGTAAGCTTATATTGCATGATGGAATATGAAAGTCAGCTTATATAGCATGATGGAATATGAAAGTCAGCTTATATTGCATGATGGAATAATTGTGAAAGATAAAAAATCTAATGTGAATCAGTCACACGACTTTCTCCTACTATAAATTAACACAATTTAATGGAGAATTTTGCTTTAAAATTATAATATTTACAAATATTTATTTAAGCTGACGACAAAAAAAAAAGGAAAAGGTGGGTAGGGTAACTATTATATTTCCCTGGTAGCGCTGTGTGTCTCAATCAATAAACTTTAGGGCGGCAAAAACCTAACTGACGGGTCCCTTATAACCCATCCAAAGTAATTTTTGTTGTTGTTTTTTTTGCAGTAAAAATAGTTCAAATAAGATTGATACCTTTTTATCTGTACAGTTAACACTCCAAGTTTGGGAAAAACTTTTTCTTTTTTTTTTTGAAGCGGGGGGGCCAACGCACTGCGACCTTTATCCGGTCTATTGTGCTATGCCCCCTGGGTGCCGCAGGCTTGCCCACAGTATCCTAACAGATGTCCAATTTGAACATCGTTCTACAACACCTCCATCAGTCTGAGATCCCTAAGGAACCCCAGTATTCTGACGGGCTCTAAAGAGGGTATGTCCCGTTCCTCCACCTGGTAGCTGCCCAGGTTCCAGAAACTTCTCTGAGTGGCAGCCTCACAGAATCAAGATGTAGTGGACAAAGATGTAGTGGAGTTTCCTCCAGCTCCCCACAGAATCTGCATGAGCTGTCACTTTCCAAACCCAGCTTCACCAAGTGTCCTCTAAGTCGGCAATGCCCCGTGAGGAAATCCGTAAGAACACGGAGCTTGTTCTTGCTCAATCCAATGCAGGCCTCCGACCTCCGTTGGTTATAATTTCCCAAGCAGATCTTGGCCTGCCGCCGTGGGAAAAACTTTTTAACCGTTCTAAAAAAAAAACTGTACAATCATACTTCCGGTTAACTGATTTTCTTCAGATAGCAATGTTTTTAATGTATTTTAATAATATACAGATAGTATAACCATAAATCCTATATAGATAGTAAGTATATCCTTGCTTTAGATAGAGAGCAAGGAACTTTTAGCGGAATAAAAAACAGCCACTACACAACTCTGATCAGATGGAAATTTTGGCTTTAAATATTTTTGGACTGAAAAGGGCTATATCTAATGGGAATTTCATATAATATATTAGAAGGTTTTAATATATATATTTATGTTTTTTGAGACATTGGTTGAAGAAAAAGACGTTGGAAGTTTTGAACACGCTTTTCCGGAATACTTTTTGAAATGGAAACCTGCAAGAAGTGTTAGTGTTGGTAGGGCTTCTGGTGGTAGAGTGTATGGTTTCAAAAAAAGTTCAAGAAGTTTCTAATTGTGTTGAGTTTATTAAAATTGTCAAATTGTGATGGAGTGAAAGTTAAGTTATTTAATGAATTTATGTATATAGTTCCAATATATCTGAATTTCAATAATTGGAATCATGATTTCAAAATATTATTTGATTTATTGTATGAGAATAGTAATCTTAAATTTTGTTTGATGGGCGATTTTAATAGCAGGAATGCAAAAAATTTCAAAAAAAAAAGTGTAGGCCTGCATGCAGTGAATAGAAAACGTTAATAGAAAGTTTAAAGATACAGTTATTGATCAAAACGGCAATAAAAATCTTAGAATTGTTAGATGACTTCAATCTAATTATAATGAACGGGCGAGCTGACTTTTATAAGACAAAATGGGTCCTCGGTTATAGATTATTGTTGTGTAAGTCTAGAAATTATTCCCCATGTTATTAAATTTCAAGTTGATACTCACATCTTTTCCGTATCTCATATCCGATCGTTTTAGTTTGTAAATTTAATAGAACATGCCAAACAAATAATTTACTTCCACTTTGTAATGTATTGGTGATGTTTGATGTATAGGTAGCTTGTGGCGTGAGCGTTTTAGCGAAAAGGGCTTGTATGTTTGTTTGAGATAGAATATAAGAATTAAGAATAATTAAGAAGTCACCACTGTCTTATAAATAATTATATTCTGTTAAAATAATAACTACAACTTATTTGATATTATAAACTTATTTAATTTATTGTGAAACTGGCACAGATATTTAGAGAGCGATTCCTGAAGTGTTCTAGCTTTGGAAGTAGAATTACGACTGTCCTGATTGAAGATTTAAAGTTAATATCAGACTCTATTCTTTGGAATTGCTCTCTCTCACGCGGGGGAATTCTCTTATACAAAAGAGTTACCCTAACGGGATTTTGTGCTTTTGTTTAATGATACCAATTTACAGTACCTGACACTAAAATACAATCTTTTTGAAGATAAATTCACAGTCTAATATATTAACAAAATTAGATAAATTATTTTTAAAAACTATTATTTTTCATTTCGTACTTCCTAAATTAGTGGGGTGCGAAAATTTTGAACTTGATATCAACATAAATTAACCATGTATTTAAATTCTGTAGTTTTATTTTCTAATGATGTGGACACTAAAATTGAGACATATAAAAAAGGCAAATTTAAGACATATAAAAAAGGTAAATTTAAGACATATAAAAAAGGCAGCAAACTTTAATCCAAAACCAAAATATAATTTTGAACGTAAAAATAAGTGGTTTGGTAAGGAATGTTCAAATTTACGTAAACTTTCTTTTAAATATTTGAAAAAATTCATAAAATCAAGTGAAATCAGTGATAAAACTTTATATCTGAAATATAATAAACAATATAAAGATATATGGAAATTAAAGAAACAGTATTTTTATAATAATATGTTAGTCCAGATTAATTAGTAGTAAAAACAGTAAAGACTTTTGGATGGATGTAAGATTGATAAGGGATGTGAACTATATATATTGTAACACTATTTCATCGGATGAGTGGAGAATTTATTTTAAAAATGTATATAATCTTGTAAAGTCTACCAATAGAATTCACTATTGTGCACCCTTTGTTCAAAATAATCGAATAGATGCACCATTTATAATGGAAGAGTTGGAAGGGGTACTGTGCAGAGCTAAAAATGGTAAGGCACCGGGTTGTGACGGTTTCCCCGTACGAATATTACAAAAATGCAAAACCAGGTTAACCAGAGTAACCAGATTTTTTAGCATCTTTGTTACAAGTTTTTAATGAAATCTATGAAACTGGTTGCATGCCTTCTAGCTTTGGAAAGTCAGTTGTTTTTTCTCTACTGAAAAGTGGCAATCAAAGAATCGTTTCTGATTATAGAGGCATCTCTTTTATTAATGTAGTTGCGAAATTATAATCAGGTCTGCTGCTTTATAGAATATCATCATGTGTCAATGATAATGGTATTCTTAATGAATTTCAGGCCGGGTTCAGGTAAAATTATTCTACAATCGATCATATATTTACTTTGGTAAATATAGTTAAATTGAAGCTTTCAGTTAAGAGAGAGAAGGTCTACGCCTTTTTCGTAGACTTTACCGCCTCGTTCGATACTGTTGACCGTTATTCATTAATTTTTAAACTTTGCAATTTAGGGTTGTCTTCGAAGGTCATCCGTTCGATCAGTGCTCTGTTATCTAATACAGTGGCTTCGGTCTGCGGAATGAAGAGAGAAGCATTGAATTTGAGACGAAGGTGGGATTGAAGCAAGGTTGCTTGCTCAGCCCCCTTTTATTTTCATTATTTATTAATGATATAGAGGATAGTTTAGATGGAGAAGGTGTGCTGAGAGGTCTAAAAAAATAAAAGTTCTTGCCTATGCAGATGATATTGTGCTTCTTGTTTCGGATTCTAAGGCTCTGCAATGAATGATTAGGTCACTAGATGAGTATGTTAGTTTGTGGCATTTGAAGATAAACATGTACAAATCAAAAATTATTGTTTTCAGGAATGGAAGAAGACTAGCAAAAAATGAAAAATGGTACTGTCAAGGTGAAGCTGTTGAAGTTGTTAACGATTATAAATATCTTGGCGTAACAATTTCTTCCAAATTAAACTTTACCAAACATTTAAAAGAGAAATTGGCTAAAGCAAAGCTTGGGCTTAATACTCCATGGGGAGATTTTAGTTCTAAGCTAAGAATTTTTAGCACAGTCAGTCGCTCCATAGTGTGTTATGGAGATCTGGTTTGGGGAGGAGTATATTGTGAGGAACTGGAGAAATTATTTCGGTTTTTGGTAGAGAAATTATTTAGACTGCCAGTTTTCACTTCATCAACCTTCATAAATAAGGAGTGTAATTATTTGCCTATATACACTCATACATTAAAAATGCATCTAGATTACGTAGTTAAAGTATTCGACATGCCAAGCAATAGATACCCTGTCATTGTTGCCACTAATATTATTACTAAAAACCTGTACTGGTATAAAGATATTGTTAATTTGGTAAACAAACTCAAACTTGCTGTCAAGATTAAATTGGATAATGTTCATGTTTGGAAAGATATTTTTGGCCAGATTCTGAAAAGTGTTAAGGTGGATTTCATTAATTCCTTTTCCTATAAAAAGATGGATTTAGATTTAGATCCGATTTATAAGGAACTGATTTTTGATCTGGGTTCTAATCACTATCTCAACAGTGCTTTGCCATTGAATGTTGTGAGATGGATTATTAGAGCTCGGGCAAGTATGCTAAACGTTGGGCAATCCCTGTTGCCATTTCAAAATGAAAGAGAAGAATGCTGCCATTTATGCAGAAGGATGTTAGCTGACCCAATCTATCATTTTATTGCTCTCTGTTCTAAGTTTAGTGAACAAAGATTGATATGGCTTGGCGAAGACACACTTTCAGGGCAAGAAATATTAGATTACCTAAATGGCAAACAATGGCTTTCGTTGTCCAATTATTCTCTAAGCATTTCATGTATAAATTTGTAATTATTAATAGCTATGTATTTCATAATATTTTCATGATAAGCAGAATTATTTTTTATATATAAAACTTTTTCTATTAAACATAATATTTCAAATTTTGGACTCCACCAACGGCTTTAGCCATGGTTGTTGTCTTCAGAATTAGTTTTCATAATCTTATTTTCTTTAGAAGTGCTTTCTTTACTTTGTATTTTATATTATTTTATTTTTGCCAGATTGTACTTTTTTTTTGCAATAAAGACTTAATAATAATAATAAATAACCATAAATTGTACTTAAGTGGTACTTAAGCAGAATGTTTAACTGGAAAACTGATTCTACAGAACCCTCCAGAAAAATCAATATATGACTGGAGTAAAAAAACAAAAAACAAAAAAACAGAGTAAATTCTTACTTCCGGTTGATGGATTTTTGACATATACGTTAATTTCAGATGCCGGTGATATAATACGCAAACAGGATACCAAGTTTGAACAAATCTCTGTGATTTTTTGGTTTTTCAGATATTTCATTAAAACATACACACGCACACACACACAAACACATACAGACCAATTCGCTAAAACAATTTGTTTCGTATTCAATATTTTGTTCGAAACTTTGATTTTGATCTTAAAAACTTGAACTTTTCAAAATTTGACATGATAGCAATAGTTTCTTTCTTTCTTTTTTTAAAGGGGATACGCACTGCGAACTGCGAGCTGAAAGATCTATTGTGCTCCATAGAGCCTTTTCAGTGCACTGCCGGCCTTCGAGCAGTGTTCTCTAGCTGCTGACAGACAACACTGCCCATTACCGAACAGTGAGCTGTAGAGGCTCCTAGGAAGAGAAAATCTAAGTGCAGCATGCTGGATTCAAACCTGGGACGTGCGCTACCACTGAGCTAATCCTCTCCCTCAGTAGTTGGTCTTAATAGGAGTAACAGGAAGTAAACATTGATTTTAGCGTGTTCTGAGGCTTCTATGGTGACGTTAGATATCAAGGTGTAGTGGAAGTAGCAATTGGAAAAAATAAATTTGGAAAAATAGTGAATTTTGACAATGTTTTAAGTGAAATAATTTTAGAAAATAAAATAGTGAATTTTAGCTAGTTTAAATAGTGTATTTTAGTGAAGGTGAAAGAGCCAGGTACTATAATTTAAGGTTAGGGCTACTGAGAAGAGACAAAAGGGACAAGAATTCGTTAGGGTCAATGCAACTTGGCCAACTGTTTTTTTAGGAGAAAAATCCTCTGCTAGAGCAGTGCATTCTTTAAACAGTCTAAATTCTGCTTTAAAAACAGGACAGTCTGAATTAGATATTGTAATCAAATAAATGTAAAACGTAATGTTTGAACGTAATTAAGTGTAGAATATAGATTTAATTTAAATGTAGCGTAGCAAAGCCCCTGACAGAGATGTTACAGAGATTGGTGACTCGGGAATCCCCCCCCGTCTTTGGAGTGGATTCCTATTGTCATGAGATTACAATAACAACCAGAAGGAAGTCAGTCTGTGGTTGTATGCTAGGAATGAAACCTGGCTTGTCGCTGTGTGCTTGGGCGTTAGGTGAGTCAGCTTCTCCATAGTAACTCTGGCAAGACATGAGAATTTATTAATTAATAATTGAATTTATTATTTTTTTGTTTGTTTTGGCATAGAATGATCAGTATTAGCTTAGAATTTGATTAGTAATTGTAACTTAAGTTTGATATTAGCTTGTAAGGTGATAGTATTAATTTTTAAAGGGTATTAGCTTTTTTTAATAGTATTACATTTTTGTAAGGTTTAGTATTAAAAGTATTAATTTGTAAAGATAACTTTCATTCAATAAGTACATTATTTTCTGAAACCAAGGCTTGTCTATATGAGTTCCCGTCAATCCCCTCCAAACTCGCCTGCTTCGTTTACAATATCCAACCAGAACGCTTGAGCCAAAAATCGCTCTCTTAGCCTTAAGAGCCAGTTATAAGAGTTTAGCATTTAATCTAGATTAAATAATTGATTTTATAAGCATAATATTGTGATATTTGAAAAGTATTTAAATTTTCTTTAAAGATAATATATTTAATTTAATCTAGCAATGTTTTCTTATTAATTCTCTTCTCTTTAAACATACACACAAGCCCTTTACAAAACCGCTAACGCTACAAGCTACTACAACACAACACACTAACGACATTTTTACAAGTGTTGACTAGTAGAGGGTACTGACAGCTAGCTTCTCATTCACTCTACCTGCTGTTTACTGAGAAGAAATCTTTGTCCCCCACCATTATGTGCATTGTTTGGGTTTGTGCAACTTTTGGTAAAATATAACAATTTATAAGATAACTTGTCAAAAGTCCTGTGGATATTTCAACATCAGATATTTGTTGTTTTTTTTTAATATTTTGAGTAAACAATATTATTTTACATGTTTTACATTATATTTTTATATTTATTTATTTATTACATTTTTTATATTTGTAATTTACACGATGGTAAAAAAGAACAAATATCCTGGGGGGTTTAGAAAATAATTGCAATTATATTTCCCATTTTATTTTATTTTATTTTTATTTTTGTCTTTCTTTTAGAAATACATAGTAAAAGTTGATAGAGTCATTTTAGTATACAACGGGGTGTAGGAGGGTGACTATAACTAGCATCTGTTTCCAAGCTGGGACGATATAATGCTATATAGCGAACTGAAAGTGGGCTGTCAACCAGTTTGAGACTTAATCTTTAATTCCAACATTGGAAGCCCTTTTATTGGCTGTTTATCACGTGATAGCATTGCATTGGTAGACATAACAGACAACAACTATTGACATACATTGCCTGCTAAAGGAGTTTTGTAAACGGCTATTAAAATCAAAGTAAAATTTAGTGAAATAGAAATTGAACAAGAATTATTGTAATTGAGATTTATTTAATTATAAAATATATAAAGCATAAATAATGTCGTTTGAAATAGTTTTGCGGCTAACCACTTTAAGTTCAATGCAATGGAATTTCAGCATGAATGTTCACCAAAATATCTAGATAAATTATTTGCAAGTTATTCCAGTTCAAAATAATATATAGTTACGGTCATGTAAATAACATTCTAGTGTGATATAACTCACAAGACTTTCTCTCACGGCATTATTACAATCTTAAGTGACACAGATTCTTTGAATTTGCAATGTTTAATGAACGTTTAGATGTGATTGCAAGACTTATAAATAAAGGTGGAAAGGATTTTCTTTTTCCTTTGGCACTACGGCCCTTGTAGGACCTTGGCCTCCTTAAGCAGATTAGCCCAGCCCTCTCGATCTACTGCCTTTCTTCTCCATTGGTGAACCTGCATTTTTTGGAGGTCATCCACCACATCCTCCGTTGTAGCCAACGGAGTCGCGGCCTACCCCGCATAGGCTTCTACCACGATCCATTCTTTCTAGGTGCCCCAGCCATCTCAGCCTTCCAACTTTAATAGCGGTCACCAGGTCTATATCCTTATAATGCTCCTTTAGCTCGGTGTTCCTTCTACATCTGAAGACTCCATTGTCCGTAGATAGTTCTAAGGACCTTCCTTTCCCAGCAATTTAGCCTATTTTCATCAGCCACCGTCAGCGCCCACGTCTCCTAGCCATACATAACAACCGGTCTAATAATCGTTTTATAAATGACCGCTTTGGCCTGCCTGGACAAGTTTTTGTTCCGGAACGTTTGTCTTAGCATGCCCAGGCATCTGCTCCCAGCTGCTATTCTGCTCTTAACATCGTGGCTCACCTCGTTCTTGGATGTAAGGGTAGCTCCCTCACTCCTTCCAAACGGTGTTGCCCAACTTGTAGCTCTCTAAATTGCCTGGCTCTTCTCGTAGTCACCATATACTTGGCTTTTTGAGCGTTGATAATCAGTCCATTCTCTGCAGCGTTTTCCTCTAGTTCCATAAAGGATGATTTTAGTGACGCTGCGGACCGAGCTATAAGTGCTATGTCATCCGCATAGGGGAGACACTGCACTAGGCGATTATATATATTGCCACCGGATAGTGACAACGTATTTTTTATCGCCACTTCAAACACCAAATTAAATTAATTAATTTAATTTGGAAAGGATTTTACTTGTTTATATAACACTCTTTCTCTCACTTAGCAAAGATTTGTTATGCAGTTTAAAGTTAAATTAGACTGCCTAATACAATATGCATATAGGCTAATAATTGGTGGTGCCTACAAATTAAAGCATCCTCATCATTCCTGTCTTAGGAGACAGTCTGGAAAAAGATTGCTGGGGGAAGCTTGAAGGCACTTGAAGGCACAAATTAGTCTGTTTCTTAAAGTTATTAGAAATTGTTGTTATTAGTCTGTTACATTCCAGTCTATCAGTTTAATTAGGCTTAGAAGTCGGGAGAAAGACTCCCGGGTGAAGCTTGTAGGCACCCACAAATTAGAGTATTTGTGATTGGGTGTAATGCTCAAGAAAATTACTAAATCCTGTGTTTCCAACAAAATACACGGAAAAGTATATTTTAGTAAAACACCTTAGATCTTCGTCCAAGACCTTAGACCTTAGTCCTTAGACCTTAGACCTTAGTCCTTAGACCTTAGACCTTAGACCTTAGTCCTTAGGCCTTAGACCTTAGTCCTTAGACCTTAGTCCTTAAACCTTAGACCTTAGTCCTTAGACCTTAGTCCTTAGACCTTAGACCTTAGTCCAAGACCTTAGACCTTAGTCCTTAGACCTTAGACCTTAGTCCTTAGACCTTAGTCCTTAGACCTTAGACCTTAGTCCAAGACCTTAGACCTTAGTCCTTAGACCTTGTGAGTATATATTTTAGTAAAACAGACCTTAGGTCCCTAAACAACCCTGTGACTGGTGGAAAGCTTAGGCCATTCCAGTTACGGGGTTGGAGCCAACCCGAGCGTCCACGCCGCAGGGACTGGACAACGTGCTTTGCACGGCTAATCGGGCTCTGGCGGCAGACACCACTGCGGAGCTACACAACATTTACTCTGCATCCGCCGTGATAACATGTTCACTTACTCACACCACAGACACACTAGCGATCTCACGCCGCCCTGACGGGGCCCATTTCTGAGCCTCCGAAAACAGGTCTTTACTTTAGAGAGTCTATTTGGACATTGGAGGACCTGGGGCGGATGTGGGGGAGCGGCTCACACGCTGGAGATTCGTCCAGGTACCTGTAGTGTAGGGACCTGGTGAGGAAACAGCAAATACCATACAGTTCAACACCACACTTACACATATTCAGCCTCCAAGCTAAAAGATTTATAAAGGCAAGCAAGCAGGGAATCTCGGAGTATCTCCTGTTTCTTAGTAGGACGGGTTTGAGGACCTTGGTAGGAATAGTGACTGGACACACTTGGGTGCACAGTCACTTGTTTAACATAGGGAGGACGCGGAGTCCCATTTGTCTGAATTGTGATGACGGGGTTAGGGAAACGGTGTATCACTACTTATGTCAGTGTCCCCGTTTCGCTGGAACTAGGTTTCGTATATTTGGGAGGACACCACTCTCGCAGGATTGCCTGGGCGAGTTGGAGTTTGGGGATATCTTGAGATATTGTAGATTAACCGGCAAGTTACTGGGGGAGATTAATTAAGAGGTTACGGGGGTATCGGGGGGATAAGAGCCACATAGGCTTAGGTCCCGCGCCTTTCGGGCACCCGTCCTGATAATAATAATAATAAAACAGACCTTAGTAGAACCTGTCCAGTTCTGTTTGTTTAATTAGACTTAGGAGGCTGGATAGAGACTCCTGGGTAAAGCTTGAAAGTGCAAGTTTCTCCTCGTCAAAGAGAAGAATTCTCAGCCACCCAAGCCTCACACAACGCGCAGTGCTGTTTCTTCTTCTATTTGAAAAAAACCTAAACAGTGTATTCGTTCCCATGCGATGTGAAATGTAATTGATGTGTTGGTCCGTGTTGTAGTTTGTAGTAGTGGTAGCTTGTGGCGTGAGCGGTTTTGTAAAGGGCTTGTGAGTATGTATATGTTTAAGAGAGAAGTATTAGAAATAATCAAGAGATCACACTGTTTTAAAATAGATATATTCTCTAAGTGAATTTAAATACTATACAAGATCACAATAATATGCTTATAAGTATACTGAAACTAGTTAGATTGATTTAACTTAAACTGACACTGATGTCCACTCGTAGAATGTCTGATTCAGACTGTTTTTGAAAGAATGCCTTCTCTTCATAGTTCACATCCTCCCCTGTGAGAAGGGGTGAATAGACAAAGCTACAAAGTTCTGTGAACTCTAAAAGACAAAGCTAACCAGGTCCTTTGAACTCTTTCTGAAAAACTGTAGTCTTCTACCTGTGTGTACCCTTTTGCCAACGAGCTTGCATTTTTCATATCATAATTTTCTTTAAATAAAATAGATATAATTTCTTGCATCCATCACGGATGCATGTGCTTATTTAGTCTACAGTGGCTAGAAAGGAGGCCTTATCGTAATAGCTCGGCAGTAAGCCTAGGCAAGAAGCTATTGATAAACTTATTCACCTGTCTCTAACCTGAAGTTTTTACCCACCCAATTTCTTTGATCTATTCTGCACCCTTGCTCTCTTGACTGCCGCGATCTGCCGCTTCGTTGCTCTTATACCTTGAATGCCCGGGTGCCCAGGCTAGAAACATCTTATTTTTTGCTACTAATCTCTATGAGTGTATCCAAGTAATGTCATATCAATCTCGAGTTGATCTGGTACAAGCTGAAAAGGCTTGTAAAGCAACCTGGCTGTCTGAGAAAATGACGACTCTTGATTTATGTACCACTTGTCGCGTATTACTACGCGAATTTATATAAAAGGGATACTTCTGTGGGGGGACTCCTAATTTTCTTAAACATATAGTTGACTGGCCACACTGTTGATGTTAGCCATCTTTAATTTTTATTAATTTTTATATTTAGTTAGATTCATGGTGTTTCATGGTGATTCAATGGTGTTTTGTTTCAATGTACACCTTTTATTAATTGTTAAATTGAATAATGTTCTATACACTTCTTTCAATTATACTCTTCAGTATATCATGTTGCCTAACTTTACTAAATTCAGTAGGCATATTCAAACTAGCCACACCCAGTTGGTTCGTAGTTCTCTCCCCAGACGCAATTGCTCTCTGATAGAGTCGACTCTGTGCGTCTGTACGAGTTACAGCTTACTGGACCTGAACGCCATCTTGCCTTCTTCTTGCACATGTCTGCATTTTTGGATGTCCTACATCTATCAGCCCTAGACGGCTTCTTTTTGTGGCAGTGGCTGTTCTTTCTATAATGTGCCATCAGATTTATCAAGAGGAATTCGCATAATTCACTCATTTATTGGATTTACAGGTGAACTAATTCTTGAAGCCATTTTTATCCAATACATCCTTAATATCCCTGGGTTATTATTATTATTATTATTGTTTAATCCTTACACCTGGGATTACTCAATGGTCTGGCTTACTTGCGGATGATTATTCACCTTTACCACGTAATTCATCACATTGCGCAACACTTCCGCTGTGGGAGTCTTCAACTCATTTGGCACTATTTTCAACTTGATAACACTGTATTACATTTATTTTTTATTATTACTAATACTGGCTATCCAAGTGTTTAAGGGACCTTACGCCAGAAACTTGGTAGCTGTACTTACATCACAACAGTGTGCGTCCAGTTAATCTCAGCCTCCTTCTTAGCGCTGATTCAGGGTAGCCTCATCTTTAAGGTATTTCCCACATAATATTTGTCATTTACTCTTTACTATTTTTGTATCAAGTTTTCATTGAACTTTTATGATAACATCAGCTAGGGTACATACCCTATTGCTTTCATATATATTTACATATATATCTTTCTTTACTCTGGCATCACAAGACCTATTTTATTCTTTTACTACTTTCAGGTGATTTAAACGTTTTCTCACATCTATTTTCTCTTTTAACTTTTGCTCTGATCTCTTTCATAGGTTAGAGCTGGTCCTCCATTTCTCAGGAAACCGGATCGTGGGGGCTTGCTTCTACATCTGCCGTTTCCAACATTTACATCAGCACCTTAGATCTGCATGGGCTACTACAGTTTAATCCAGACCATTACCAGTGCGCCGAACAACGGCGTTGCCCATGAAGACTGGGTTTTGGGTTATCGTCACCTAAAAATGATGTAGTGTCCGAAAATAAATGTATAGTCGTTGAAAGCACTGAAAGACTAATTCTTATTTTTTGACCACCCGATTCCTGATCTCCAGCAAGTGGTGTATTTCCACTTAAATACTCCACACCACTACTCTTTTTAGTGCAGATAAATATTGCGACTAGCTCTGCCTGAAAGGCTGTGGCTAGCTGGCGCTAAGCTTACCGAAATGTGACACCTCGGATTAGCCCCGTATATCCCGGTTCCCAGTATTTCTTCCATCCTGGAGCCGTCACCTATCACATAAAATGACACCTAGCATTGGCCGTTCATCCTCCCAAACCCCTCGGTCCGAAAAACATTTAACACAGCTTTTAGTTTAAAGTTATACCTGACTCATAGTTTTTCCAGAATCTATGGTCAGTTGCGCCCGGAGCCTTCTCAGTGCACTGTCGGTCTCCGGGTACAGTGTTCTCTCGTAACAGACAATTTGATAATTTATTAGTCAAATAAAAATAGGAAAATTCGTAAAAAAAAAAATTTTTCATAGATTTTTCATAGAAATAATTAGCTATAAACAATCACAGTGTCTACAATGAAGATGTCAAATGTTGGCGTGGTCCACATGATAATTCCAAATTTCTGATTGTCCTAACATACACCCACATTTCACACCTTCTCTTCTACACTGTTATTGGCTAATTATTTATAGCTAATAATTTCTATGAAAAATCTAGTTTAGAATTTTTTTACTAATTTTCCCTTCGTAGGTATTTTTTAAATTATCAGATTATGCAATAAAAAATTTTTATATAACAAAAGAGCAAAAAATCAAGTTATTTTTAACATATTATTTAGTATTTTGTATAATTAATGCGAGTTATAAAGTAAAAATTCAAAATTTTCATTCCATTGTTGAAAAAGAAAGCCAAAAAGAATTAGGCAAAAATGCAAGACCCACCATTTTGTATTTGGCCGCTTATAATAGTGGGACAAAAATAAAATTGATGTTAAACACCTACAAAAAAATTTCTCCAAGGAATTCATAATATTTAGTTTAAAAAACGTTTCTTAGATCTGGAGGTTTTAGGTATTCATTATATTAATTTTATATATCTGACACAGTCCACAAGGTATTATAAAGTGTACTAAAAAGAAGAAAATCTAACGCATGAGCTAATTCAATTAAATCTAGTTTCTTGCAAAAACATAAAAGAAGGAATCGAACTAATTGCAATTAAGCAAATAAATTATAATAAGGAATAGCGTTGTATATATTGGAGTACGAAAAACTACAGACTACATAACTATGTATATTGGGAGGAGCTTAGTGGTACTGGATGTTCCGTGCTGGGCTACGCTGATGATATAGTGGTGGTAGCGAGAGGCAGGCACGAATCTACGGTCAGGGAGCTCCTACAAGAGGCGCTTAGGCGCATAGAACAATGGTGCAGTAGAGTGGACCTTGGGGTAAATCCACAGAAAACCATTCTTGTACCGTTTACCAGGAGGAGGGATATTGAGGTATAGAAGGCAATGTCCTTCTTCGGGAAGATACTGGATGTGTCGGATAGAGTCAAGTATCTGGGGGTTATCCTAGATACCAGGCTCACATGGAACGCACATCTAGAATATATAGTGCAGAAAGCTAAAAAGTCGCTATGCTGTGCTACAAGGGCCTGTGGGAAGTCATGGGGGCTAACTCCAAGGATGACCCACTGGATATATACTCGGGCCATTATACCGGTCATAACTTATGGCGCGGTGGTATGGTGGCCTAAGACGGAACAGGAGACAGCCAAGAGATGCCTCAGTGGGGTACAGAGGCTGGGGTGCCTCCTCATTACGGGCGCCTTTAGAAGTGCTCCGACATCTGCGCTGGAGGTGCTGCTGGGCTTGGCACCGCTGCACTTGTTAGTGCAAGCGGAGGCGAGGGCCAGTGCACATAGATTGCGCAAAAATGGTCTTTGGAGGCAGTGCGGCTCCTTAGCCAAACATTTGGACATATTGCTAAAGGTTAACCCAGGCCCTGTGACAGACATGGCCCAGGATAGCATGTGTCCAACATACAACTTCGAGGTTCCATTTCGGGTGTTCCTAGGTTCTAGGGCGGAATGGTCCAAGGGGTGGGAAAAACTCTATCGGACAGGGCCTCTGTGGTTTACAGATGGCTCTAGGATGGAGTGCGGGACTGGAGCGGGAGTGTATGGAATGGGCCCAGAGGTATCTATTGAGAGGCCGCTGGGCAGGTATTCCACTATATTCCAGGCTGAAGTGTTTGCTATTAAGGTCTGTGCCGAGGAGAACCTGCGTAGAGCCCCAAGGGGCAAGGTCATACGCATTTGCTCGGACAGTCAGGCTGCACTGAAAGCCTTAGAAGCTCACAGAACTACCTCATCCCTGGTTAAGGAATGTCGAGAGGCATTGTCGAGACTCTCCAGGCACAACAAGGTGCAGCTGTTGTGGGTGCCTGGACATGCAGGGGTTGAGGGTAATGAGACAGCTGATCAACTGGCCAGGAACGGGGCTAACACTCCGTTCATTGGTCCAGAGCCGGTCCTGGGAATAACTGGCGGAGCAATTCGTGCAGCGATTAGAGAGTGGGGTCGCAGTAAGCATGAAGAGCTCTGGAGGAGAAGCCCGGGTGCTATACACAGTAAAAGGATGATGCCAGGACTGTGTAAACGAAGAACCCGAATGACCCTTGATCTGAGTAGGAGCCAGATTTCTCTGGTGACGGGACTGTTTACGGGTCATGGCAGGTTCAGGAAACATCTGTACAAGGTAGGACTCATTCGGAACTCTTGTGCAGACTATGTCAGGAAGAGGAGGAAACGGCCTCCCACCTGTTGTTCGATTGCGTAGCAATAATCAGATTGAGGTATGAAACCTTCGGTACTCTGCGACCTGAGGAGATAGTAGCTCAAAACGACCTGGTGATGAAGGCCCTGAAACTCCTTAAGGAGGGAGGGTTTGTCTACTAGGAACCATCGGGGGTGGCACAATAAGCCTCTGTTGGCTGCAGTGCCGGGCCATGGCCCACCCGAGATAGGATAATAATAATAATAATAATAATAATAATGTATATTGGAGTAAGAGAAGGTGTAGTGAGTGTTTCAAACCAGATTTTTTTTTCGTATTCAAGAGACTTCAAAACATGTATTTTTGGTTGAAACCCAATTTCGAAAATATGGCACGATCACAATACTTTCAATACAACTTAAATATTAGGATGAACAATAAGATGGGTCATCCAAAGTGTTTACGTGAGCATAAGTTGCCGACCATTGTATCAGCATCACCCGAAAGGAAGTAAAAGTTCCAATATATTTTATTATTAATTTTTGTCATAGGCAATTGTGAGAATTATAGTTTATTAAAGTCGTTTGAGTACTACATTGTTTTTCTTTTGTAATTAAACATGCTTCTGTTTACTTGAAGAGAAAATGGAGTAATAGAGATCAGTTGCTGCATTATTTAACTTTACAGGTTTTTTTTTTATAGAGAAGCAGTTGTTTAATTGAAAATATCGCAAACAAAGTACTTATAAAGTACTTGATACTACTACCAATTTTAAAGCTTGATTGATTTTCATTCGGTTTTAATTTTGTAAAAAGATTCTATGTTTCATAAAAATTGTAAAGCCATTGTAAAAATTTACCAACCATTCCAATAAAAAAACAAACTCTCTGTTCACTATATTATATTGCAAATTCTTCCTTTATATCTGGTATTTTATCCGTCGTAGCATGCATATTTATTTTCTTCCTGACGGTTTCGGATTTTCAACGTAATGTTTCTGTTACATTCACACTTGTTGGTTGTATCTAATTATGTCATAACAGAAACATTACGTTGAAGTGAATTCTCCACATGAACTTGGTGAATTTACTCTGACGATAGATGAAAATCCGAAAAACCGGTCAGGAAGAAAATAAATATGCATGCTACGATGGATAAAATACCAGATGTTATCCAACATTGCGGATCCATCCACATATTCTTCCTTTATAGTTTATCTATTTCAAATATCTGATTACTGTTCGTGGGTCTTGACTATGATAGGGTATAACGGTTGAGGTAGTTGTGATAGGAGTTACTGCTTGCTATGCTTATATGTCACGAGACGTATGAGTAGTCTCTGTGATTCCACCACATGGCAGGGCTTAAGGCTAAATTCACTGGAACCTGGAAGAATAATTATTGCTTCCTTAGGTGTCGTCGTGATCCACAATAGACCTCTCAATGAAGGTCGCAGTGGAATGGGCGTGGCCCTCCCCAATCTAATCTAATCTAGGTGTCATCGTCCCTTTGTAAAAGTCCTCTGAAAATTATTGTAAATCTTCATGTGCAAGTATGAGTGAGTGGGTCCAGGAGATGGTGCGAGCAACTTTACTTGTGGAAATGCTAAACCTGAGAAGTTGCAGACTTCATCTATCACAACAGGCGGTATTGCGGGGACGTTGGTAGTGCTAATGTAAGAATTATTTCTATTGTTAGGCTGGGATTCCTTCTCTGAAGGATGTGCTTCTAGTCTGGGTACCAGGTCACATGGGAATGAGGAGGTGGATAAGTTTGCCAAATTAGGCGCCTCTCTCCCTTTCATTGGCCCCGAGCCTGCTGTTGGCGTATCTTCTGGCAAATGTCTGTCAGGCTTCCAAACATGGACAGCTAAATAGGACATTCATCCTTATTGATGAGCTCAGTTGGTTTTCGGCAGTCCAAAATGCTCATCGGGGGTCCGGACAAGGCCATTATTGAGAAGTTGCTCTGTTTTTCACGGAGCTCTCTCAGGCATCTGGTTGGATCATTTACTGGACATTGTGGTTTAAGGAAACATCTCTACATAATGGGGCTCATGCCAGATCTATTTCGTAGAGTCTGTGAGACAGAGGAGAAAACACCCATCTATCTTATAGGCTGATTGCCTGGATTGTAAGGAAATTAGGTTCAGGACCTTTGGTCGGAATAGGATGTCTGTGGAAGAGCTTAGGCTATTTCCCTTTGAGGTTATTGTCCGATTTATTCGGACTGTGGTGAATCTTTGATGGATTAGATCCGGGTCTGGATATTTGTTGTAGACCCGGTTTGTTGTTGTTTTTCTTGGGTTAGCTATATGGGCCCAGTGGGGCTTTGGATAGCGTAGGGTTTGGTCCCTCCCCACAGACAAATAATAATAATAATGGGCTGGGATACGCGCAAGGAGGCCAAAGAGACTTATCCATTTTTCATTCTGAAAACTTATCTATTTCTACTGATAACTCAATTTCGGAAATTGACGCTTGAATTGGTCACGTTCACTTGAATTAAAAAATAATTCCATTTACGAGTGCATTGGATATTTAATACTACGTGTTATGATTAAATAAGCAAGTTTGAGACACACTTTATATATGCATATTTAATATTTTATTTAATTTAAAAAAAAAAAAAAATGACAAAACACTCTTCAAGCAATTAATTATTAGCAAAACAAATGGAAAAAGCACTTACCGTTAATACTATATTTAGTGTTGGAAATTAGATAATGTGTTTATTATCATGCTGTATATAGTTAGTTCGATATTTCAAAATTATACGAACTGGTCACGTCTCAGGAGACTTAATAATGTGTCTAGCTTGAAACCATTTTACATTTAATGTTAATTTTAAACTATAAGTTTAAAACTGCAAGGTATATACTTTAAATGGACAATAATAATAAAAAAAAAGTGCTGATATTTATGGTATATTCTTAAGAATATAAAATTTTCAAATAGTTACCAATGGTAATTGTCTTTATTCAACAGCTTATAAAGTCAAGATCTCTAGAGAGATTTTGATAGGAAATAATATTCTTAAACAAAAAAAAAAACAAAAAAAATGAGACTTTGCCCACAATAATATGGTTTTTAAAAGCAGCTTTTATTTTCTTAGCGCGCCAGTTTATGATGAGATGAACGGATTTATGGCTGATATAGAAGGCAAGTTAAGAACGTGAGGTGCTCTAGAGTGAGTTTTACTTGAAAGTAAAGGATAAACTATATAATATTTTCCCTTTCTTTTTTCTTTTTTTAAACGCACAAGATTTTTCTTTTCAACTTTTTTTTTATTCCTTCCTTTCTTTCACCAATATTTCTTGATTTTGTAAAAAAAAAAAAAAAAAAAAAAAAAAAACTTGGGTAACATAAATTAAGTGTGACGTATATTTCTGTCGTGGTGAAAGTGTAAGAAGAAAGAGTGAATACCTTGATAGAAAATCTATTGGTAGAGAGGATTGCTTTTTAGCGAGGTAACGAAATTTCTAGATGGTTAGAAATTTGTAAATTTATCGTTGGATTTTGTAGACATAGAGAGAGAAATGTGAGAAGTTTTATCAGTTTACCTGTTAGGCACGCTTTAAATATAACAAATTATTGGGAATTATTTCCAAACCAGGTCCACAGATATTATTATATAAATCTGGATTTTAGCAATTTAAGGGTATTAAACTGTCTGCTGCAAGGGTACAGTCTAATAATCCAAACATCTATTTTATCTGTAAATTGTTTTCTAGTTTCTTCTCTTCTTTCTATCACCAAGGAGACTGTGATCGAGTCAGTTTTGGAAATTTAGTTTTCAATTTTTCTTATTGGTAATAATTGTGTTGAGATACTATAAACACTATAAAGTGATTTAAGAAATTGTTCTGCGTGTGTAGTAATTGGATTTGAATCATTAAAGATGCAAATAGGATCCAAATAACGAAGCATAAAACATTAGTTGCTTCCTATCAAGGCCCAGACTAAGAAGGGAGAATTCTTTACACATAATATATAAAAGAACTACACGAAGAACAGTTGATATAAAATCATCGACACAAATTTAGTAAACATCATTCTACTTTCTAATTACTCAGCCAGTCTGTCTCTTTCTTAATTATTCTCTCGTCACCTTATTCTCGTAACAGTGTAAAGTTCTGGCAGTTTGTGTTAATATTTCATTAAATCAGTGTTCAGTACATCTACTAGTTTATTTTTATTTTCTCTAACTCCTAGTAAGAGGAAGTAATATAATCGTGTCAAATTTTCGATATCGAATTTTCACCGGAAATGGTCCGTTTTGAGGTTCCCTAAGTCCCAAAAAGTGGTTTTTAGAAAATGGTGTGTGTTTGTATTTATGTGAACAGCATGGCTCAAAAATGAAAAACCTAAGAAAGTTGAAACTTGATATTCCGTTTAGGTATAACCAGGGAATCTGACAGTATGTTTCCTGTCAAAAATTCCTCAACCGGAAGTACCACTTTAATAGATTTTTTTTTTTACTTTTTTCTAATTTTCTCAAAAATGGCTCCGACGATTTTCTTGAAACTTGCAACATCAACTACATCTACAAAGAGGGGCAACTTTTATTTCCAATTTCTCCGGAAAAATTCATTTAAGGATACTTTTGGTGGAGGGGTAGGATTACGGCTTCCTCTTAAGTACTATTTCAGTTTATTAGACAATTCTGTCATCTAAATAATGTTAATTAGAATTAAATATATTGTTGGAATTTCGAGTTTAAAAAAAATCGGATGACCGGAAGTGCGTTTACTTTACCACTTTACTAAATGATTTTTTTCATTTTTTCGCGATTTTCTCCAAAATGGCTCCGACGATTTTCTTGAAATTTCATGTATAAAGTAAACATACAAAGAGCTATAACTTTGGTTTATAACATTTCTCTGGGAAAATTCATTTAAGGGCACTTTTAGGTGAGGGGTGGGGTTATGTTTTTCTCTAAAGTGCTTTTACTAAGCAGTTTTTTTTTTTTTCAGTTTTTGATGAATTTCATTAAATTTGGTACATCAACTATAAAATTTATCAATTTATAATTTTGAGAACTGGCGTAAGAGAAAGTTGTGTGAGTGTTTCATACCAGGTTTTTCTTCTTCTTCATCATTCCTAAATTCATTCTCTCTTGTCTCTCTACTTCTCACATCCACTATGTGTATGTATATATAAATACATGTATTCATACCCTAAGTTCTATCAAAATTATTTGACGAATAATTTTTTGCCAAAAATGTTTTGTCAAATAATTATAGACGAAAAGACTGAAGTCAACGTTTTCAACGTCCACTCCTCTCCTACCCTAAAGTGCTCCTGAAGAAGGGCACCAATGGTATCCGAAACATAAAGCAACAAAGAAATTTTTGTTTCTTTAAAAACTCCTCTGGCCATTGCCCTACAAACAATCTCATTGTAATTTTAAGTCCTGACGATGAATAGCATTTAAAATCAGTAAAGTTGAATTTCTGGTTGATGGATTTTGCCCGAAACCTTCGTGCCAGTTGCGGTGATAGTACTAACTTAAATGGATATCCCGTTTAAGCTCCGAAACCTTCGTGTCAGTTGCGGTGGTAGTAATTAAATGGATACCAATTTTGAGCTTCTTTATTGTGGAATTTTTCGTTTTTAACATTTTTTTTTTTCACAAATAGAAACCATTTGTTGAAAATATGGGTGGGTCCGCAATGTTGGATAACATCCGGTATTTTATCCGTTGTAAAGGGTGGTCCATATGTCTTGTTACCCCTTACTTTTTTATCTTTGGTGATAAATTCATTGTTTCTTTTGTAGAGATGGCTTACACGAGCTCTTACAGTGTGGAAGAGCGCCTTGTTGTTAGTGTTTGGGCTCATGAACGTGCACATACTGGCAAGAGCATGGAGGAAGTGCGACTAGATTTCACGAGACGATTCCAGAAAAATGCACCTCCTAAAATGACAATACTGCGTTGGGAGAAGAAACTGTTTTTGTTGGGATCTATTAAAGACAAACCGAGACCTGCACCACCATCCAAACGACAGGACACATGTGCAGGAGTGGAGGCCTCTGTGCTTCGGTCACCACAAAAGTCACTGCGCAAACGGTCTTCTGCGCTAGGAATCCCGAAAACAACAATGTTACGACACATGAAGAAGGATCTGGGATTGAAAGCCTTTAAACCAACAACCGTCAACGAGCTCAGTGATAATGACATGCGTAGACGACATGCAGCATGCGCAAGATTGTTGGAGGTATTTCAGACACTCCCGCAGCGGGCTGACCTTTTCTTCTCCGATGAATGTGCAATTTATCGAAGTTCACGTGCGAGGAATTTTTATTTCTGGTCGAAAGACAATCCTCATTATTACGAAGAGCTGGAACATAACCCCCCCACATGTCATGCTCTGGGTTGCTATGTCAGCAAAACACTTGATAGGTCCCTATTTTTTTGATGCCGCAGTTAATCAACACTCCTATCTCACCATGTTACAGGAACTTTTTGTTCCAGAACTCCAAAGAATGAATCTCCTAGGACGTTCCTGGTTTCAACAGGATGGGGCACCGCCTCACTATGCCATCCGTGTCAGGGAATATTTAAATGAAGTGTTTCCCGATAAGTGGATAGGACGCGGATCGGTACATCTTCCGGCGTCTATGGATTGGCCTCCCAAAAGCCCTGATCTCTCGTCTTGTGACAACGCTCTCTGGGGTATTATTAAGGAGAAGGTATCACAAAAACGATACCAAACAACTGAACAACTGAAGGACGCTGTTAGGGCCGCCTTTGGTGCAATCGACAGAGCTACGCTGCGTAAAATATCACATAGGTCATGGCGCCGCATCATTTTGCGCCACGAAAATAATGGTGGTCATACGACCTTCTGGATGCGTAAACATAGTTGAAACCATAGTACCACATTATTTATATGATTTTATTGCATTATATTATAAAATAATAAAAAAAGTGGGGGGTAACAAGACATATGGACCACCCTGTAGAATGCATATTGGTTTTATTCCTGGCCGGCTTCGGATTTTCATCCATCATCAGAGCAAATTCACCAAGTTTCCCATTAGAGATTTCATGTGTAAGAGACATTTCGTTGAAGTAAACTCTCTACATGAACTTGGTGAATTTGCACTGATAATGGATGAAAATCCGAAGCCCGTCAGGAATAAAAACAATATGCACGCTACGACGGATAAAATATCTACCGGAAGAGACCATTTGGTTTAAAAAATTGTTATTTCGTACTCAGGGGACCTTAAAACATGTATTTCCGGTGAAAACTTAATTTCGTAAACTTGACATAAACGCTAGGAATAAAAGAAAGTAAAATATGAAAAAGAAAAAAAAATTATCATTCTTTTAGTTATTTCGTTTCTATATTCAGTAAATCTTTACATTAAAATTGTAGATTTAATTGTAGCTGTGTTTTTTTGTTTTTTAACAAAATCTATTGTTGAACATTTCGAATAAATAAAAAAAAAAAAAACGAACAAAATAATCTCCTACATATGTACATGCACACAAATTTAGTATTATATTTGTATAGTATGTAAACAGTGATGAAGGGGAAGGGAAATATTCTGGCATATCGCAACAATGTATATTTTCCCACGACCCTCCTAATGGGTGGAGTACACCATAATGGGAGAATACTGCTAGTTCCTCTACTTAGCCCCCACCCCACCCCTCTTTCTTCCACAATATGTGCTACTCTCTAAAACACTTAAGCCTTCTCTGACGTCCCAAACCAACCACAAATACACACGCGCACACACACAGAGATACTCTCTTTGTACATGGTAAGTATAATAAGAGAAAAGTGGTAGTAAAAGCAAGATCACAAACATGTGTCATGGAAATTTATTGATACTACCGTAATACTTTCAGAATATATATTATATATGTACATTATATGTAGATCAATTAAATTATTTTCATAATTGTTCCCATCTTATATATTACCATTAGTATATGCATTAGCTAAATATTATTAAATATATTGTATCAAAAATGTTTTTATCCATTATATTTTGTAGCAAAATATTACATGTCACTACTTTAGATTTACTAGTAATAAAATGGACTTTTATTTGATTAAATTTAACAAAAAAGTTTATTATAATTAATTTAAAGAAATAGTTTTCTTTTAACAGAAATTAATATAATGAAGATTGATTGATTGATTGATTGAATTAGCAAGTGGAAAATTGGTTTGGTTGGTAATAAATTTTGATCGTAAACAAAGAACAAGGAAACACAGACAATTCATTGTCATATCTCAATATGGCTGCCGTTTATAGGTTGGCACCAAATTACTTTGGACAATAGATTAATATTTTAAGAAGACAACTGTATTTCATTAGGTTGTTTTTGTTTAGAAAATTATTTCTTATTAGTAAACTAGCTAAGCTAGCACTCTTGGGGGTTTACATTTGTATACCTATCACATCTGTAAATCTCGTAAATTTTGAATCTTTTAGACAATATAATGATGTCACAAAAGTTTTTGTCAAGAGTTTGTACACTACAATAAAATTGTTTTTGAAAAATAACAACTTACAGCTCAATCTTCAAAGTATGACCCCTCGTGTTTGACTGTCTTGAGCCACCTATTAGTCACCTATCAGTTGAAAACCTGGCAGGAAACAGTCTTTATCTTTTGATTCGAAGAACTCACGATCACCTTTCTCTACATCCACCTGATTATTGAACTGCCCCCCCCCCCCGAAGAATTTGAACGAAACAAGTAATAGTCAGAGGGGGGCGAGGTCAGGGCTGTATGCAGAGTGTGGTATAAGTTATAGGCCATTAAGTTCTTCAATTTTATTCAGAGTTATTCTAGCGGTATGTGGACGAGCATTATCTTGTTGTAGAAGAACTATCTTCCGATTGACTAGGGCAGGATATTTCTGAACCAGAACTTCATAC
>JAAEAF010004440.1:0-80431 GCA_011037195.1 Triatoma infestans | reverse complement strand
TAATGAAGGTGAGCGAGTGGTAAATGGGAGGTTTAGTATTCGTGGTAGGTGGAATCTTTTGAGGGTTCTGCGTTGGAGGTTTGTTTTGTGTAGTTTTGGATGGTTTTGAGAATTAGATGAATAGTATAGTCATTTTTAATCAGTATTTCTTTTATTTTTTGGTATTGTCCTGGTGGAACGATGGGTCCGATAAATTCCTTCTCTCCAAAACTCTATTTCTTCAAACTTCAAGTACGTAAATGTTCTTACCATTAATCCACAGCAAATTTCCACTATCCTTCAAACCTTTTTAATCTAATTATGTATTCCTAATTTTCTTCTACAGCTATAACAGGAAGTGTTCCGTTAGTTTTCGATAGCGACTTTCGAAAGAATACATACGGAACGCAGAAGTGTGGGGCTCAATCAAAAATACTATGAAAAAATCTTTAATGCACCCTTTTACAATGCTAACCCCATACCATTCACAATGACCTTCACTTCCTTTTTGTCCAAGATCCTATAAAAAAAGAAAATGTTACCGCAAGTTTCATAGCCCTCCAAATTAGCTCTCCACCCAAATCGTTTTGTACAATAACTCTCCTCTCTTCATCTACCTGACAATCCTCCCTTGACGCGAAAATCTCCTAGAGATCTTCTAGGGTGAGTGTGTTTAAAATTCAAAGAGAATAAGTTTCACCGCTGGGTGAAACCACTCTCTCTACCAACCTGCATAACTTGTGAACTTAAATTGTATCATCAAATTTACTATTTGCGACTTTTTTTTCGTAATTGTAAATATTACTAATACAACAAAAACAAAAAAAATAAAAGTATTTATCTTCCGGTTGATGGAATTTGAACGAAACTTTCGTGGCAGATGGTTGCTTTTGAGATCATTTGTTCAAATAGACCATCCGCTAAAAACATTTTTTTCATACACAAGGGATCTCAATAAAAGTATATCCGGTAAAACTCGAGATCGAAAATTAGATACGATTCGCAAATCTTCCTTAAACCAGCATTAGGAAAAAGTAAAATGAATTAAATAATAATATTATAATTATAAATAAAAGTAAATAGAAATTGTTAACACCTAATTATTAGATCACAACTAATAATGAAGCGTTATCAGGATTGTTAATGGGAAGGTTAGGGACTTGGATTTGGCTAAAATGATGGAAAAACTAAGACTTGGGAAATGTGGGGAATTCTGGGAGCTATTAATAACAGACGACTATTAAGATGAGTTTTTTCTGTCCATTCAATAATTGAAGAATGTTAACTGTTCGAAGATTAATATTTTAAACTATAAAATGCCATGGATTAAAACCGAAATAAAATTAAACTACCTGTTCGTTATCGACAATAGAAAACCACATCCCTTTTCTGGCATCCTTCCAAAGATAAGGTTCTACTTCCTACGCCCAGCTACCATCCCAAGCCACTTTTATGCATTTACCTGCACTTATCCCTGCACTGCCTCCACATCAAAAATTTGATGATGTTTCGTTAATGGTTTTAACCTACCAAGCATTCTTTCGCAATTTTTTATTTGCTTATTTTTCCAATTTCATTAGAGAGAGTGATAAAGTGAGCATTGTCTACTTTTGTGGGGAATTGGATAAATTCCACTCTATCCTGGGTTTATTTGTAGTTTTTTGCTATCGGAGCAAACTCTCTACATTGGAGACTACATCACCCTCCTGTAATGGAGATTCCTTTTTACAATCTTCTTGGTATTATTATTATTATTCGCAGAAGGGGAGGGCAAACCCTACGCTATCCAAAGCCTCCCAGGGCCCATATAGCTACCCCTAAAGAATAACAACCACTGGGACTAGAATGAAAATCCAGGCCCAGGTTTTAACCATCTAAGTTTCACCACAGACCGAACAAATCGGACCAAACCTTAAAAGGACACAGCTTAAGATCCTCTACCGATATCCTATTATGGCCGAAGGTCCTAAACCTAATCTCCTCACAACCCAAACAATTCGTCATCAGATGCATGGGTGTTTCCTCCTCAGTCTCACAAACTCTACAAAAGGGGTCAGGCACGAGTCCCATTATATAGAGATGTCTCCTTAAACCACAATGCCCAGTGAGGAATCCAACCAGATGTCCGTGAGGGAGGTCCGTGAAAGACATCGGACCCCGCTACTCAAAGCTCCGTCCAGGCCCCCAATGAGCATTTTAGACTGCCGACAACCCACTGCACTCATCCATAAGGATGAGTGCTGTGAGGTCATCCACGTCTGAAAGCCCGACAAACATGTGCCAGAAGACACACCAACAGCAGGCTCTGGACCAATGAGAGGGAGAGAGGCACCTAATTTGGCAAACCTATCCACCTCCTCATTCCCAAAGATTCCCATATGACCTGGAACCCAGACCAGAAGCACATCCTTTAATGAAGAAAGATCTTCCAGTCTTTTAGAACATTCCAACACCAATCTGGAAGTGAAGAAACATGAATTAGCGCCTTCAACGCAGCCTGGCTGTCCGAGCAGATACAAACACCTTTTAAATTAGTGTTACGCACCCTCTCATCCAAAATACAGCAAAGAATTGCATAAACCTCAGCCTGGAAAACGTGGCCCACTCACCAAGAGGCGCTACCAAATGATCTCCCGTCTCAAAATAGACGGCAGCCCCAGACCTACCATCCATCCTGGAACCGTCCGTGTAGCATCGGAGATAATTCTCAGGAATCACAGCAGACGGACCCAGGGTTAACCAATCTTCCCTAGAAGGCAACCTAACCCTGTAGGAATGACCAAAGACAAAAGTCTTCAAACTCCTATCAGAAGGGAAACCTGTAATGGGAATCCTTAAAAGCATCTCACGATAAATGGTAGAATGACCATATCGCTTATCTTGCCAAAAACCTGCCTGTTTAATTCTATAACAGGCTTTCATTGCCTGATTTTTCACCTCCACAAAGAGAGGTGGAATCCCTAACAAAGTCTCCATAGAAAATCTTCTTGGTAAGTTCATGTCCTCCGTTTTTTGGAATAATGTAATATGTCTCCCTTAAGTCCACCCAAATGTGATGACAGAGATAACAGTGTACAATAAATAACTGCTGTACTCCCCTATTTATGAGATTAATATTAAGGTTATTTAAGAAAGTTATTGCTACGGATCGGTCTTGGACTCTGTTTCAAGTTGTGGATAAGAAATCCTAATCTCAGAACGATTTCAATTTACTGAAAGCCATGAATGGACTCGCTATATCATGGGCACCTCATCATAAGTTTTGTTTTTTTTGAACAGTGTGTGGTTAGTCGGCCGATTTGAATCTGACAAATAAAGCCATAGATTGCTTGACGGTATTAAGGGCTGTTTGCGTTGGAACTCTCTTGATGCTCAACAACCTGCGATAGACCTGCGATTCTACATTGATCGAGGCATTCTAGAATGAGTTATGGAGCGCACTGGCGATGGTGAGTGGAACAGGAAAAAAGTTTATCACAAAGTTTATTAACAAAAGATAAGGTTAAAGATCACGGGAGCCTTGCCTGCTCAGTTAGAAAAGTCCTGAGCGTGCAATATTTTTGAAGCAATTTAGTCTTACATGGTAAATAAGTTTTTTATAATGTTACAAAAAGGTTATAATGTTACAAATAATAATAAATATTCATCCCCACATTATCGGGTCATGCAAATCAGATTGGTATTAATTAATTTTTGCTTTATCATATCACTCCACCAGTATTTTAAATAATGACAAAATGCTAATGTCTCTTCTCCCAGCACTTTAATAATCTTGATAATATAAAAATAATCACAAATGTATATTGATCATCGGGATGAGTTATCTAATAACTGGAGTGCCTCTACATATTTTAGGTATTTTAGGTAGGTTATCAAGTTTTATAATGAATTGTGACGTAGATAAACAAATATTATATTTTATATTTGAGTTTTTTGCTTGTTTGTTTATGTTTTATAAATTTTCCATTAAATTCACAAAGTGAGCTTCATTAAAAAAAATCATACTATTCATTAGTGATGTTTTATTTCTGTACGAGACAGAATTCTAATCCTAAATTCTAAATCCCAACCTCCTCAAGGAAGTTAATGCATTTAGGCCAAAAACTGGCCTGTTGTGCACCCGAGTTACATTTTACATCAACCTCGTATCACTCTAATAAAGGGAATTGAGGAGGATTAGAGCAAGCGTTATAAACAAACGCCAGGATTGAGGAAAGTGGTATTTTCAATCTTCTAAGATCGGTGCCAGTGTTTCTGCCCTGGACCTTAGGAATTGTTTTTGAGCAAGCTGCATACATACAGAAAAAAAGTGAAACGTATTTCATCCTTCTTGCTAGACTATCTACCATGTGGATCCTCCAGAACACCCTCATTGTGTAAGTATTTTCTAAGGAGGCAGTGATCATCCTTCTCTATACTGAGGATATTGAATGTGCGGAAGCTTACTGTTGTAGTGGAAGAGGCAAATGGAAAAATTAGAAATAATTTTGGAAAATATGTTAAGTGATTTTAACTTAAAATAAAGTGTATTTTAGTGCACTGAAATGAACTTAGAGAATCTATTAGGGACTATTAAACTGAGGTCAATGATATCCTTAGACAAAGGACCCAGTTACAAGACACCGTTACTAAAAAGGTCGGAGAACTCGACCACTCTTTGTCTTTTAAACCCTTCTAGAAATCATATATAAAGGACCAGTTTTAACCAAGACGAACATTATTATTGATCAACATTCAACCAGTAACATTCGTCGCATTCAGAATGTCACTCTCACAGTTTAAATTCAGTGTGCCTAGAAGTGTTTAATTTGAACATTTATGTTTAAGAATATTAACTTGCAAGAGTTTCTATAATATTTATAAGCTTATTATTGTGAAGTATTTAAATTCATTTAGAGATAATATATTCATTTTAAAACAGTGGTGACTTCCTGCTTATTTCTTAATATTTCTCTCTTCTCCAAAACATACATACACACATAAGCCCTTTCAATATCGCTCGTGCTATAACACACTATTATAACACATACACCTAACCAAACATATTACACTGGTCTCTTCAGGAATAGCTTGGAGTGCCTCTACCAGAAACCGTCAAGTTTTCGAAAGGTGATTTTCACTTAGGTTAGACATGTTTTGATGAGTTTCTCCATAGTGTGGGAAAATGGGTTTAGCGAATGAATTCCCTTAAAGGTACGTAAATAGAATGTCAAATTTGAGCTTTCGGCGTTTTTTTTTCTAGTTTTCAAATTTTTCGTTTCACACACACGGAGAGATAAATTCAACAAACAAAAAAAAAAACATTTTTTTCGGACACTGGTGGCCTCAAAACATAATTTTCCACTTGTAACTCAAAATCGCAGAGGGAATAGAGTGCTGAAACACAAATGAAGAAGGAATAAAGTTGGAAATAAGAGAGATGAAACAAAATCACTATCTCTAGATCTAGTTGTTTCATCCTAGTGTAGAACTAAACACATCCATTAGCCAACTTATTCATTATATTTAGAACCAAATCAATAAAAAGCCTATTTAATAACTACGCAGTAGGTGAAGTTGTTCAAATATTAATATTACATGAAACCACCATATTTATCCAAAAACTTTACTTTTTTTCTTTCTTCATAAATTATTTATGAAAAGAATGAAAAAGTAATAAAAGTAAATTAAAGATTAGCTAAGTTTAAGAAGTATAGCTTCTACTAAACAATACGCACACACAACATACTCACACAAACACACACATACACACACCCCACTTTATCAAATGCGAGTTTTGGACTGGCAAATATGACACTTAGTTGAACTTAAAATGTTTAAAACAATAGAATAGAAAGGAAGCTTTTAGAGACAAAGTGCGCTGTTGAACAAGCAAAATTATCGGATGAAGTAAAAGGAATTCCTATATCTGTGACGAACCCTTCAAAGTAGAAATTCTTGATATTTGTAAGTTTTCTACTCTTATTAATGGGTAGAATTACGTTTTTACTTTCTCTTATTACTGTAAGAGGAAATATGGCGATCGAGTCAAGCTTTCGATATCGAATTTTCACCGGAATTACACGTTTTGATGTCCTCTGAGTACGAAAAAAATGGTTTTTACAAATTGAATTATTTATATGTGGAACAGCTTAGCTCAAAAACTAAAAATCACAGAAAGTTTAAACTTGATATTACGTTTAGGTATTACCACAGGATCCGACACTTAAGTTGTTTATCAAAATTTCTCAATCCGAAAATACCCTTTATTGAATTTTTTTTAAAACTTTTTTGCGATTTTCTCAAAAACGGCTTCAAAGTTTTTTTTCTTTCTTAACTTGATACATTAATTACACACATATTAAGAGCTACAATTTTTATTGGAAACATTTCTCTTGGTAAATTCATTTGTCAGTTTTGTGGGAATAATGGCAGGGTTATGTTTTTTCTATAAAGTGCTATTTTAATTTATTATACTACATTCTATCATCTAAACAATATTAATTAGAATTAAATATGTTAAATATGTTAAAGTTCTGAGTTTGAAGAAAATCGGTTGACCGGAATTTGCTTTATTTAATCCATAAAAACACCGACAGATTTTATTACATTTTTACTTTCTCTTACTGCCTAGTAAGAGTAAGTATTGTAATCGTGCCAAATTTTCGATTTCGAGTTTTCACCGGAAATATCTGTTTTGAGGTCCCTTGAGCCCAAAAAAGTGGTTTTTAGAAAATGGTCTGTCTGTGTGTATGTGTGTGTGTGTGTGTGTGTGTCTGTATATAAGTGAATAGCATAGCTCAAAAACGAAAAATCGTAGAAAGTTGAAACTTGATATTCCGTTTAGGTATCACCATGGGATCGTACAGTAAGTTATCTGTCAAAACTCCACAACCGGAACTACCACTTTACTAGTTGTTGTTTTTTTTTTTTTACTTTTTTGCGATTTTCTCAAAAATAAGTCTGACGATTTTCTTGAAACTTCTTATAACAAGTATAAATACAAAGTAACTACAACTTTTATTTGAAACATTTCTCAGGAAAATTTTATTTAAGGGCAGTTTTGGGGGAGTGGTGGGGTTGGGTTTTCTTCTAAAATGCTATTACAGTTTACTACACAATTCTGTCATCTGAATAATAATCTAAATTAGAATTAAATATGTTGTTGATTCCGAGTTTGAAAAAATCGAATTACCGGAAGTGTGTTTTTACTGTAATGTAATTTAATTTTCTGGTATTTTCTCGAAAAAGGCTCCAACGATTTTCTTTAAAGTAGATACTACACAAATAAAGAGCTACACCTTTTATTTTAAACATTTCTCCTGATAATGTTATTAAGTGGGCTTTTGGGGGAGGTGTGGGGTTATGGTTTTCTCTAAAGTGCTACAGTAGTTGATTACACAACTCTACCATCCAAACAAAATTAATATATAGATTAATAAATAGAAGGCCAAAATTCCGAGTTTCAAGAAAATCAATAAACCGGAAGTACGCTTTTACTGAACAGGTTTTTAGTTTTCGACGAATTTCGGTGAACTCCAACGAATTTCATTAAACGTGGTTGTATTCACTAGGACACATGTTTCTATACAAGTTGAGCGATCAGTATTCGGTGACACTTCCTACACATCCATTTGTCGCTATTGTGGAGACATCTTCCGACACATCCATCCACACTCATCCACACTCCACATTGTATGTCAAGATGTCGCAATAGCATTTTGTGTTGACTTGTACTGCTTACATTTTTATGCATTTAGCATCAAAATAGAAATATGGAAGCGCAGAAAGAACGTTTGGATAAGAAAATTTTTAGAAGAAAGAAATAAACGTTCTGTATTGCCAAACTTCAAACAGATATCGGACGGGTCATTTTTCAAATTCACCAGAATGATGGCAACTAATTTCGAGCTATTGTTGCAAATGGTTGAGAGTTCAATTGCAAAGACTGACACACAATTTTGAGATGTAATGAAACCAGGAAAAAGATTAGCAATAATTTCGAGATTCTTGGCTTCTGAGCATTTCTATAAATCTCTTATGTAAAAATTTAAAGTTTCGAAGCAAGTAATTAGTGAAATAGTGCCCGAAGTGTGCCAGTATTTATACCACGCACTCACTGATTATATAAAGATAATATGGTGTTCCTATTTCCTCAGCTATATTTTTCCATTGATTTTTCAATTAATTTTAACATATGATCGTTGGCCCATTGTTGCTACGAAAACTGTTCAAAGTCTCGAGACGGTACTTTGATAGGCCTACGTGTTACCGCCTTTCAACCGATAACCTGGCACATGTGTCGGCACATCAAATTTGTTACAGAACATGCTACAATTCGTCAAGCCATGTCAAGCAACTTTGTGCCTATACAACGAGCCGGCGACATTTGTGTCCTAATGCGTACAAGCCTTGACTATGAATATAGAGACCTATTGCTCTTTTCCAAGAAAGTTCACTTAAAAAAAGTTTTGAGATAGCAAAATGTGTTAGTGTGATGTTGTGTTGTTTGTATAGTAGCTTGTGGCGCGAGCGGTTTTGTAAAGGGCTTGCGTGTATGTAGGTTTTAAAGAAAGAGAAGTATTAAGTAATAAGTAAGGCGACACCTCTAGATTAAAATAAATATATTAACTTTAAATAAATTTAGTAACTTTACCAATATCACAAAAATATGCTTATAAAAAATATGAAATCAATCATATACCTAGATTAAATGCTAAAACTTATAAGTGGCACTGAAGTTAGTTAAGAGAGCGACTTCTGAGACAAGTGTTCTGATTCAATGTCCAATTTAGACTGGTGAAAGAGTGCCTCTTTTGGTAGTTCTTGCCTTATTAGAAGGGGGTAAAAGGACAAAGAGTGCTGAGTGCCTTGACTCTTCTAACGGTATCCTTTACCTGAATAATCCCTAACAGCAGCTCCCGCTCTAGCGATTACGTCGCTCAGGACAAAAAGACAAATTGACGCCACTTAGATGTATATATATATATATATATATTTTTTTTAAGCAAGTCTATGCTATTCTGTTCGGAGAAATATAATATGCCTGTACAAACAAGTTCAAGCATCGTTCCTTTACAAATTCTGCGATAATTTTTCAATAATTGTATAAACATTTTTAGCTTTTAGTCATAAACAGTATAAATACGCTACGCAATGTAAATTTTTAGCGAACTAAAAGATCGATATGTGAAATTTTCTATTAATTGAATATTTAGCAAATCAAATATTTTACTCTCATACTTACAGCCAAAATGGCGTCTCTAAATTTTGGCGCCCCATACAAATGTCCGGGTTGCCCGCCCCTAATGCGGGCGCTGACTAACAGTCCATTTCACTGCACTAATTACACTATTTGAAGTTAATATTCACTAAATTATTTTAATTTTTCCCATTTTACATCTTTCACTACAGTAGTGGGAGACTGTATGGTTTCCTCAAAAAAAGTAATTTTATTAAATTTAGTTATTGTGGTTGGTTTCGCCGGGGTGGAAAGCATCAGAGATATTTTCCTTGATAATCTGCTTCTTTTTTGTGATCATCGATCCGATTTTGGGCGTTCGCCTATTATGAGGATGTTTTTTGCCAAAACACTGTGATAACATAGACTCACTTGCTCAGGAGCAGAGTGTATCGACTAAATTTGCTCTGTGCAGTCTATTTTATCACACTGTTTTGATAAAAAAAAAAAAAACAACCTGATGATGGGCGAACGCACGAAACTGGTCGATGACCACAAAAAAAAAGGCAGGCTATCACGGAAAATATCTGCGATTACTATGTTTAGATTCTCCAGTTGATATAAAATTGAAGACAAGCAAACATTTATTACAAATTATGGGTTTTAAAGAAAATTTGCCCCTTAAATCTGTGTAAACCTGCTAAGTAAGAGAAAATTTTGTGAGTGTTTCATAACGGATTTCTTTTTTTTTGACACGTAAGATAAGTACCATTTCAAGTTCAGGAATCCATACAAGAGGATTAGGGTAGTATATTTAAAAAAATTTAAAAAAATCATGAAAAAAAAAGATAGGTAAGTTGGGCTGCTCACTACTAGTATGAAGGTGGCTTATCCGTTGAAGTGGTAAGGTGGTTTGTTAGTAGAGTCAGCCAAAACGAGCGATCCCAGGGGAGGGGGCAGGCTAGAGGAGAATGGACTAACGACCCAGTTTCCGGCTGGGGAAATATCCACATACATACACCTATCTCCGCCAACCACTGCTCACTCATTCTATCTCTCTCTCTCTCTCTCACTCTACAAATGTGTGGATTTGTAAGCCTGTGCAAGTGAAATCCATTATAAAGTGATAAACCTCTAAGGGCGTAGGTGGTGGTGTAAAATGTAAAGGGCGGCGGTGGTAACAGTATGTTGCGGTCACTGGCCGCCATCATCATCTCTTACACACACCTTTCCTTCCCTACATTGAGACAGACCAAAAATACAGCTGATATATATATATATATGCGATTTTTATTTTTTTGGTTTAATAAAACGTTCTCTACTTCGTTAAGATAAAACTAAAGCATACGTTATACCACTGCTTCGTATAACATCCCACAAGGTCTTCTTTTTTCCTCTTTAAAAAAATGTAAAAAATTAATCTACTAGAAATTTTATTTAGGGGCTAAAATGGGCTCCTTGAAATTAATTGTTTTTTTTTTTCGTTTTTAGAGTTACTGTCATTAAGTAGTCCATTTTATCCATATTTTCGTTAACTGTTTACATATATATATTTAATAATTTTGTAATATAACAATATAAAAAATATCATAACCAATATACGAGGCTCAGGATTGGACATACGCGGATAACACATGGGCATTTGCTGGTAAGTGAAAGGCAACGTAGATGCCCTCTTTGTAGGGAGAGACTAACTGTGGCATATGTACTGGAAGGGTGTCAGGCTCTGCGGATACATAGACAACGAGCAGGCCTGCCACATGATTTGCGCGCGATCTTGAAAGAGAGTTCTTCATACACTAAAGGGTTATTTGCCTTTTTAAAGAATATAAATCTATTCAATAAGATTTAAGTAAGGTTAGGTTAGGTTTTTATTTGTTTGGGGAGTGGAATATCGAGTACCTCCCCGTAGACTGAATGGATATAAGGTGAATGTATTTATTAGTGTGAATGTATTTATTAGCGTGAGTGTATCTAATAGCGTTGGTGTATTTATTAGCGTAAGTGTATTTATTAGCATGAAAGTATTTATTGGCTTGGGTGTTGGTGTGAATGTTTTTAAGTTAGAATTTTATCTGGAGGGGGGTGCAAGGAATTTTTTATAGAAGTACTTCACCCCCAATTCTAGTCTATTTAGTTGTATCTTAGTAGTTTATTTAGTTCATTTTAGAGGGTGGTAGAACCTTTAAAAGAGTACTCCACCCACATCAGAAGGAAATAACCCTTTTAATATAACTTTTAATAGAGATGATATGGAAAATATCGTTTGCAGAGCATGCAAACACTACTAGTACATAGATTTCATATCATGTTAATACGCGATAGTTGAAATAGGTAAAATTGAGGGAAAATAAAGTGAGGCAAGGGGGTGGCTATAATCCTACCATTCTGATATCCCCCCTCAGGTGAGAAAGGAAGAGGATGGCGTCACGTGTCATTGTCATTTCTCCTCCCCCCGTCTACTGGCTTCGATGGCTTAAGTGAGGAGGAGACGGCAGTCATGCTACAGTATCCCCTGGTTCCATGCTGCTTCTAATGGAAGCTGCGATGGATATCGTGGAGGGAAAGAAAGCGCCATCCCACCTCGAGTGGTCCTAAATAACTACTTCGGCGCTAATGACCTAAGTTGTTGATGCAAAAAAAAAAAAGTCATAACCAATGGACCGAGGTTTTCTCAATTAAATTGTTATTGGGGGTTATTGCACTGCGGCACGAAAGATCTATTATGTCCCCCGGAGCCTTCTCAATGCACTACCGGATTCCGAACGGTGTTCTCTAGTTATAGACTACCTGCCCATCACCGGACAATGTGTTGTAGAGGTTCCTAGGAAGAGAAAATCTAAGGGCAGCACGCTGGAATTGAACCCGGGACCTCCCAGGCGTTGCTAGTCCAGCGCGGGACCACTGAGCTAATCCATAAAGGACGGAGACCCTAGTTTGTGTACTGTGTTTGCTCTTGTCTTTAAAGGGTAGAGTATATGAGTGTATTGTGTACTGTTCCGACGAAGTGCATGGAGAACTGAGCTGTGGTAATCCGTAGGGTCGCTACTCCCTAGTTAACTGCATGCAACAGATACTACTTGCGGACAATTAACTAGATAACGATTATACAATATAATCCTTTGTAATCAGTACTTGAGGGCAAGAATAGCTACTCTGTTAAAAAAAAGAGCAATACTGTTCGCTGTCAAAAATGGATATTTTATCGTTATAAGTGTAACATATATAGTATTGATCGCTACCTAGTCTTGGCTAGGCTAAACTTCTTGTTTTAAATCCTGTTTTTTTAATTATAAATAGATTCCCCAAAGACTTAAATTTATTAATCTATTTACAATATAGCTTAACACTGAACTACAAACATTGGTAATTTTTAATTTCTTATTTTTTCAATAATATTTGTAATCTTCTTATTCATATCAGTTACATTTAATACATTCTGAAACGGTAGTCTGCAACAATTGCAAGTAATTTATGTTTGAACTGATTGTATCAGTTATTATACCTTGCATTATTAGGATTAGTTTTATCTAGATCAATTAGCCTCTCTGTAAACATATAGTTTCGGTAATAGGTTTTCATTTATTTTCATACTTTCTCACACTAAGTTAGTATTTCAGAATTTCAACTTCGAGTGAGCGATACCGGTTTGCCTACCGAGATTACCGACAAAACTGTATTCAAGTTTATTCATTTTTTTCAAAAACACACAACACGCTCACTTTAAACAGCCGTATAAAACAAACAATTTTTCTGATCAAATTCATATTTGGTATTTACTTTTGCAACAAGTGTGCCAACATAACAAAACAGTAATTTCATTTATAGCAGTGCCATCTATGGGCTAGGCCGTGAACTTCTCACCTTGCTTTCACTATTATACTGATATTCGATAAAAACTTTTCTTATTTTTTTTCCACAAAATCTCAAACATGTATACGCCATTTTGAAAATATGACGCGATCACCGTAAATTCTCTTACAACAAACAGAAAGTGTAAAAAATAAGTCTTTCTCTTACTTCTGTTAATTCAATTACGTATATTAAAAATGACAAATTTTCTTTTGAATATGTGGGTGGGTTTGCAATGCTGAATAACAGCTGGTATTTTATCCGTCGTAGTATGTATATTTCTTATATTCCTGACTGGTTTCGGATTTCATCAATCGTTAGAGCAAATTCACCAAACTACGTGTAGAGAGTTCACTTCAACGCAATGTTTCTGTTACATTCGACCCCTGTTGGTTTGTTGATTTATGTATAATGGATGAGTTAGTTGGTGAGAATTGGTTTGTTCTGATGTATTAACTTAGACTTGGTAACCACTGTAATATAATGATAATTTACACTGACTGCCTGGACTTTACAGTAAAGGTGGTAGCGTGGAAGGGGTAATGACACGTTGAAACTGGTGAACTATCTCCTGAACTAATTTGAACTATATTGAACTATCTCTTCTCTGTGTTCCATCGCTATATTTATATGGTTCGTCCCACTCTAATCCGAGAGAGTGCCTGGTATTTTGTTTCTCTTTCCCTGCTCTCTTGGTTTGCTGTTACATATGTATGCGTGTTTTGTATGTATATACGAGGTGTGTAAATTAAGTAATGAGACTGATTTTTTATCTTTTTTTTATTCAAATAAAATTACAATTCAACATTGTCCCCTTCAAAGTAACTACCTTGGGAAGCCACACAACGCTGAAGACGATTCTTCCATTCGTCATAGCAGTGCTGGAACTCGGATACTGGAATAGACTTCAGTTGGTCGGTTACGGCTGTTTGAATATTCTCCAATGTTCCAAAATGACGTCCCTTGAGGTGATTTTTCAATTTGGGGAACAAAAAAAAGTCACATGGACTCAAGTCGGGTGAATAAGGAGGCTGAGGAGCCACAGGAATGTTATTACTGGCCAAATACTCATTAATGTGAAAGATTTTTCGGAACCATTTTTGCACAAATTTTTCTCATCCCCAATTCATTAGTCAAAATTTGATGAACGGTTGTGTGAGTCAAATTCAACTCTTCGCCGATCATTCGGACTGTCAAACGACGATCTGAACGCACGAGATCGCGGATTCTGCCAACATTTTCGTCGGTTCTTGAAGATGAAGGCCTTCCGCTGCGAGGCTCGTCTTCAATTGATTCCCTTCCTTCTGCAAACGACTTAAACCACCTAAAAACCTGTGCTCTCGACAAAACATTGTCTCCATAGGCCTGGCACAGTTTTTCAAACGTTTCCGTTGCACTGTGCCCAAGTCTGAAGCAAAACCTGATAGCACAACGTTGCTCGTAATTGATGTCACTCATTTTTAAAACGCACTGAAAAAACCTTGCTCACAAGAAAGTCATTACGGACTCTAGAAAGTGCAACAACTCTAGCATTTTCAAATTTGCACTGGACGTGTATCAGATGTTTACTTGCCCTAACACGCATGCGCCGCGTCTCCAGTGTTGCCAGATCGAACACTAAAAAATCAGTCTCATTACTAGTTTACACACCTCGTATGTATGTGTGTATCTGTTATAAGATAACCTTATAATGCACATATACACAATCAACAAACCAACAAGTGTCGAGTGTAACAGAAACACTGCGTTGAAGTGAACACTCTACACTAACTTAATAAATTCGCACTGACGATGGATGAAAATCCGAAACCGATCAATAATATAAGAAATATGTATACTATGATGGATAAAATATCAGATACCAAATTTTCTTTTCCTCAAAATGTTACCCATTAGTCCCTGACATAAATATTGAAAGTGATGGGAAGAAGACGAGTACCTTACCCAAGCAGTTAATAGCAGTAATTATATTATAGTTCAGAAAGAGCACCAATAGCATTGAACTAATCCCCACCAATCGAAATTTAACGCCACTAATTCCCCCACAACTACCTAAAAAATCAATTTTTTCACAAAAATATTACAAATAAATATGATTGGTTTATATCTGTGCTGTTAGGATTTCAAGTTTAAAAAAACAAAACAAAAATCGTTTAACTTTTTTTCGAGGAAGTTTTGAAAAACTCAAATATCGATTCTGTAAATCGCACTTCCGGTAAACCGATTTTCTTCAAATTTTGAATTCTATCAACGCTTCTAATGTGTATTAAAATACATAGTAATTTACATATACAGCAAATTTATAAATAATAAAAATAAAAATATAAATTTCAAAAATAATATAACTATAACAGAAACCAACATAAATAAACTACATTACAAGATAAATCACGACGCAATAGCCCTTAAAAAATTTCTTAAAAATAACCAACAAAAAAAAAATCTGGTGTGAAACACTCACACAACTTTCTCTTACACCAGTTCTCAAAATTATAATTGACAAATTTTATAGTTTATGTACCAAAAATTTAATGAAATTCGTCGAAAACTGAAAAAAAAAAAAACTGTTCAGTAAAAGCGCACTTCCGGTTTATTAATTTCCTTGAAACTTGGAATTTTGGCCATCTATTTATTTCTAATAAATTAATTTTGTTTGGAAGATAGAATTGTAGAAATCAACTACGATAGTACTTTAGAGAAAAACATAACCCCAACTCACCTCCTAAAAAAGTCCCCTTAAATGAATTTTCCCAGAGAAATTAAACTTGTAGATCATTGTATGTTTAGTTTATATAGCAAGTTTCAAGAAAATCTTTAGAGATATTTTTCAGAAAATCGTGAAAAAGTGGGAAAAAAATCATTTAGTAAAGTGGTAATGTAAACGCACTTTCGGTTATCCATTTTTTTTTTTTTTTGAAACTCGGAATTCCAACAACATATTCAATTCTAATTAACATTATTGATATGACAGAACTATCTAATAAACTGAAATAGTACTTTAAATGAAAACCAAACCCCACTCCATCACCCATAACTGCCCTTTAATGAATTTTCCCAGAGAAATGTTTCAAATAAAAGTTGTAGCTCGTTGAATGTATAGTTCATATGTAAGTTTGAAGAAAATCGTTGGGGCCATTTTTGAGCAAATCGCGAAAATGAAAAAAAAAAAAACTAGTAAAGTGGTACTTGTGGTTGAGGAATTTTGACAGATAACGTACAGTCAGAGATCCCGTGGTATTACCTAATCGGAATATCAAGTTTCAACTTTCTATGTATTTTTTTGGTTTTTGATCTATGCTGTTCACATACACACGCGCACACACAACAGTTCATTTGCTAAAAAAACACTTTTTTGGACCTAGGGGACCTCAAAAACGGATATTTCCGGTGAAAACTCGATATTGAAAATTTGACACGATTAAAATACTTTCTGTTGTGGTGGTTGGTTCCGCAGAGCTGGAAAGCATCAGAGACATTTTCCGTGGTAGCCTGCTTCATTTGTGGTCATCGACCGGTTTCGGGCGTTCGCCCATCTTCAGGATGCGTTTTTTTCAGACAGTGTGCAACACAGACTCGTACAGAGAAACTTAGTTTCACACTAACTCGTTGACAGAGAGTTAGTGTGAAACTAAGTCTCTGTACGAGTCTGTGTTGGCACACTGTCTGGAAAACGCATCCTGAAGATGGGCGAACGCCCGAAACCGGTCGATGACCACAAAATGAAGCAGGCTACCACGGAAAATGTCTCGGATCACAACTATTATGTTTATTAAATCAATTGTTTAATCTAGATTAAATGCTAAACTCTATAACTAGCACTGAAGTTAAATAACTAGACTAAAAATGATTAAATACGTGTTTTCTATTTTTTCGAAATTTCCCGCCGTTTAAAAAAAAAGTGGGTGGAGCATATAACTCTGGTTACCCTATATATAGGCAATGGCAAATGCCGTCTGCCAGTGTTTATTGCAGGAATTAATTAAAGAACAAAATAAGTAAAATAAGGAAATAAAAAGTATAAAATAAACACAATATATAATTTAAATAATAATTAGTCTACTACAATTAAACTATACAAAATTTAAATTAAATTAAATAACCAGAACTCATCCAGAAGAGAAACCAAAAGAGAAAAATAACTTTTGTTGAAAAAAAAAAAAGAAGAAAAATAAGGAAAAAATGAAATTACAATTCAATTATAATAATCAAATATACTAAAATTATCTAACTGGAGTAAGAATCAAATGTCAGAAAGCCAGGCATGGCGAGCATAGCGTAGCAGTGGGCGAGGGTGGACCTGACCAGTTAAGAACCTAATGATCTCCTCCCTTGAGGGAGTAGTTTTTCTGAAATAAATTTGACGAAACTCAGATAATAGAGGACATTCCCCCCCCCCCCCCCAGAAAGTGGTAGATCTCCTCGCGAACATTATAATAATTACAAAGAGAACACTTTTCTTCGTCGAAGTCCTCTACGGTTTAAAAATACAGAAGTCCCCCTCGAAGTTTGAAAAAAAAACCAACGCAGTTCAAGGAAGTTTAATTTATCACGAAAAGAGACCGTCACGCAATTTTTATGTTCACAAATTCAGTGACTGTATAAAGGAAAACGTTCGGGACATGACCGCTCTGTTTAGTGGCTGCTCGAAAAGAGATTCCCTGATCGCCGGAACAAGAGAAAAGAGTTGATTGCGACAGTTTGGAAGATCAACGAGGCAACCCTCAAAGTCGTGGGAATAGGTCCTTGCCAAAAAAAGCCAATGTCTAAACCAAATGAGTTTTTAACTTTGTATACTATCTACATGCATAAATACCTTTGAAGCTTTTTCCGAATTTTTGTAAGTTAGTACTTGCGGGGGGGGGAGATACTTAATAAGAATTTAAGACTTTAATGTAACTAACCTAACTTAACTATGGGGCAACAACCCATAAAAGGCTAAGGCTTGCCAGACGCCATATGCGATTTGTACTGGCGGACGTGTGGTAAACACGCCGCGGTTCCCTCGCCGTTTAGTGCTGTTTTTCGCTACTAGGTGCGCTACCAACTGTAGCTTCCCATTTTTGCTCACGATGAATATAAATCAGAAGCATTGCTAGAATTATAAATTTGAAGGTAAAATTAGTTAACCGGATATACAGAATCTACAAAATAGGTTTTTTGTTGTTTTTTTTCTTTAAACCTCATGCACAGAATGCTCAGTGCACAGATATAAACCAATCACTTTTGTTTGTAAGATTTTCCCCACCCAAAAAAAAAAAAAAATGATCTTAAGTACTTCACAATATATACTGCTGATATTCCAACCAATCCGAACACTCATATCTTTACCTACGCAGATGACACAGCCATACTTTTCCCACATCCCAATCCTGTCCTAAGCCTACGTAACCTTCAGCAACATGTGCAATCCCTAGAGAAATGATTTTGCAGATGGAGAATGAAGGTTAACGTCGGAAAAAGCAAAAATATAACGTTCACTTTAAGACGTGTCATTTGTGTCCCATTTCATATGAACACACAACTTATTACCATGCGTTGATACAGTGAAATATCTAGGACTCTATATAGACAAACGCCTGACATGGAACCCACATACAAAACTAAAACGAAACGAAGTAAAAAAAATCTGGTGTGAAACACTCACACAACTTTCTCTTACTCCTGTTCTCAAAATTATAATTGACAAATGTTATAGCTTGTTTACCAAATAAAACGAAATTCGTCGAAAACTAAAAAAGCTGTTCAGTAAAAGCGCACTTCCGGCTTACGAATTTTCTTAAAACTTGGAATTTTGGCCATCTATTTATTTCTAATTAATTTTGTTTGGATGATAGAAATGTGTAATCAACTATGATACCACTTTAGGGGAAGCTGTAACCCCACCCCTCTCCTAAAAGTGCCCTTAAATGAATTTTTCCAGAGAAATGTATTAAATAAAAGATGTTGATCTTTGCGTTATTATTTTGTATACTAAGTTTCAAGGAAATCGTCGGAGCCAATTTTGAGAAAATCGCGAAAAAATGAAAAAAAATCATTTAGTAAAGTGTTAAAACAAACGCACTTCCGGTTATCCGATATTTTGTAAACTCGGAATTTCAACAATATATTTAATTCTAATTAACATTATTTAGATGACAGAATTGTCTAATAAACTGAAATAGCAGTTAAGAAGAAAACCTAACCCCACCCTTCCCCCGGAAGTGCCCTTAAATGAATTTTCCTGGAGAAATGTTTCAAATAAAAGTTGTAGCTCATTCTATATGTTGATATACTATGTTTAAAGAAAATCTTCGGAGCCATTTTTGAGAAAATCGCAAAAACTTAAAAAAAAACAAACTAGTAAAGTGGTACTTCCGGTTAAGGAATTTTGACAGATAACGCACCGTCAGAATGGTGATACCTAAACGTAATATCAAGTTTGAACTTTATACGATTTTTCATTTTTGAGCTATGCTGTTCACACACACACACACACAGTCAACACACACACACAGACCATTTGCTAAAGCCACGTTTTGGACTCAGGGGACCTCAAAACGGATATTTCCGGTGGAAACTCAATATCGAAAATTTGACACGATTACAATATTTCTTCTTACTAGGAGTTAGAGAAAGTAAAAAACGTTACAGCCTACTCAAGCGACTACTAGACAGACTCTCAAAACTAACTTTAAATATCAAAGTACTTATCTGCAACCTTCTATTAAAACCAATTTGGACTTACGGACTCGAGCTGTGGGGAGTAACCAAGCATTCCAACATCCGCAGCCTCCAAACTACAATCCAAAAATACTCCGTTTTATAACCGGGTATCAGGTTTTACGTTTCTAACCTGACAATACATTCCGATCTCCAGATTCCATTTATAAGTGACCTTGTCCCCAAATACGTTACCGCAAATTTCACACCCGTCATCCACACATCATCACAATCCATTAATTCACCAAATTTTCCTCAGCATCCATTCAGGATAACCTTCCTCGATGACTGAGGCGGCAGTGGCCTCGTGATCTCTTGCAAGTGCGCAGCGAAATATTGTGGAGGGTCACCACTGGGTGATTACTCCATTCCCGTGATTGTAAGCCATCTCATTTACTTGTTGCTGGCGCAAGCGTACCAGCAGTTGTAAATTTTCAAATAAATAAATAAAAAAAAACAAAAGTACTTCTGCATGAATTTGTGACGTTTCAGTTGTTGGATTGAATCAATTGATTGACGTCCTCTTCTGAATTTCAATATAATTAACTTCTAATACCTGCCTGTGTAAGATACTTGTCCTCCCATTATCTTCAATATTTATGTCAGCATTAATGAGTAAAATTTGAAAGGAATTTAAAAGGAATTTGTCATTTTTTATACAATTAATTGTATTACCAACAATAATTGAAAATTGTGTGTGTGTTTTATTTGTAAAGTAAATAAATAAAAGTAAAAATTAAAAAATTTTAACACAACTTCTCTTTTTACTTTGCCAAACTGAATTAATTCGGAAAATAAAAATTATAAGAATGAGAGAATGTATATATATAGTCAATATTTGCTTACTATATGATGAATTCTAATTCAGACAAAAAGAGACACGTCACAGTCAGGGCACATATACCTTGTTTTTTTTTTTTCACGAATTTTTTCATGGCATTCATCTCTATTTCTTGAGCAAATAAAACAATGATGAGTGGATACGCGGTTTTTTGTTTGTTTTTTTTTGCTTTTGTGTTGGTGATATAAAGCCTGAAAAATATCGTAGGGTTAGCCTCAGTGGTGTTAGAAAAAAAAAAATAAATAAAAAAAAAAAATCTGGCATGAAATACAAACCCGCCATCCTCTTACTCCAATTAACACAATTTAATTAACAATTTTCTTTCAAATTACAATAGTAGGAAATATATTATTAAACTGGGCGAACTTGTTATTAATCGCTTACCCCTGAACTGAGAGACTCCCAAAATTGCTTTAACATCAATTTTTTTTTTTTTTGGCCGAAAAATATTTCAAAATAAAAGTGATACGTTTTTATCTGTGTTATGAACATTCCAAGTTTAAAGAAAATCGTTTTTAGCCGTTTTGGAAAAAATTCCTAAAGAAAAAAACAATTCAAAATCTATTCGGTAAAGTCGTACTTCCGGTTACGCTATTATGTTCAAATTTGAAATTCTATCCATGCTTCTAATGTGTATTAATATTATGGATGTGATATAATGATGATTAATGTATGGATATTGTATTGAAGTGGTATTTTTAGAGGAAAGCTAAACACTATTCTTCGTTACTGTTCCTCGGGAAAATATTTAAAATAATTTTATAAGTTTTTATGTTAATAGTTAATAGGTTTAAATTTAATAGGTTAATAGATTTGTTCTTTATAGACTTCAAGTCCGCATTTGACTCCGTGCCGAGGAATTTGCTCATTTACAAGCTGTCTAGGTTGGGTTTATCTAATAGATTCATTAATATTATTAAAATATTGTATGATGGCACTCGAGCGGCAGCCATGGGGCTAAGAGGGTACATCGGAATTTTTCCATTCATTTTCAGGTGTAAAACAGGGTTGTTTATTGTCTCCTACACTGTTCGCTACTTATCTGAATGACTTAAGCCAGGAAATCGGCGGTGGTGTTTATTTTAGGAATATGAACATCCGCGTACTTCTGTATGCGGATGATATTGTATTGATAGCCGATAAACCGGATGTCCTTCAAAATATGATTGATGCCTTAAATATGTATTGCAAAATATGGGGGCTAGTCGTCAATTTGGATAAATCCAAGATAATGATTTGTAGGAGGAAATCGGGAAGGCACTCCAGTTTAGAGAGAAATGGCATTACGATGGGAAAAATATTGATATTGTTGATAACTACAAGTATATGGGAGATTACTTGACACCCTCGTTGTCCTTTGATCGCCATCTCAAGGATAAATTAGGTACGGCTAAATCTGCGATTAACTGTACATGGAATAAGCTGCTGGTCAACCCAAATACTGACATTAAGTCTAAATTTAAAATATTTTACTCTACCTCCAGATCTGTTATGTGTTATGCAGCACAGATTTGGGGCTTCAAAAAATATGATGTGGTAGAAAAATTGCAAAGGTTTTTCATTAAAAAGTTATTTCAGTTGCCACCTAATACGTCTAATTATATTTTGAATCTGGAGACAGGGTTGAGCAGTATGTTTGCATACACAGTTAAGATGCACATGCGGTATGTCTTAAAAGCTCTTAAACTTCCGGAAGGTAGACTACCGAAATTAATAGCCCAAGAAATAATAGGAAAAAAAATTCTCTGGTTTGAAGAGTGGGAGAAATTATATACTCAATTACAGGTCCCAGACATTCAATTTGACCACCCCGATACATGGGATACCAACGTAAATAAATTAATAAATAAACTAGAAACAGAAGATAAACTGAATGCGATGTTGAAAGCAAGAGAGGGACGGTATCATAAAATCTACCCGAAACTGGATTACAATTGTGGATATATTAGAAGTAGGCCTTTTTAAGGAAGCCAAGCTTATATTGCAAGCAAGGTCAGAAGCCCTCAACCTTAATTATAGACCATTTGATCCAGGGGCCTGCCAATTATGTGCTTTATGTAATTTGAAGGTAACAGAGGATATTGTACATTTCTTTGGGATATGTCCGATATTGGCGCCCTTTATAGCGCAATATTTAAAAAAGAGCATGCTCTCAGTTGACGAGGTTTGCGTCTGGATTGGTAAATTATTTAAGGGCGGCACTGGCATATAGAAAAGCTTTAATAGAGGAATTTAACTATTCATATGTATGTAAAATAAGCATAACAGATATTACTATCTGATTCTGAATGTCTAATTAATGAAAGTTAGCAACTCGGCAGACGGATATTTATCCATGCTGAAAAGTGTATTTTTATTTTTTACTGTTACCGTTATTTTATTTAATTTTGTTTTTGTATTTTATTATTAGAAATAAGTTTGTTTTTTTTTGTTTTTTTTTTTTTCTTTTGTGTATATTTCTGGTTTAGTTTTGTGTTGGAAGATATTATTACTTTGTTTTATTTATTCATTGTATTTTATTTTTAACGAGTTTATAATAAATACACTATTATTATTATTATTATTATTATTATTAATAGGTTAATAGGTTTCAGAAAGGTTTTTAAGAAATAAGCTAGAATGAATGCTGAACACTGAATAACAAAATAGAGACACAAATCTGCCAGGACGTTAAACATAAATAGAAATTAGAGTTATAGAGTGATGAAGAGAAAGGTAGTAGTTGGTTGCTGACGCGTTGTAAATGCTGTATAAACGGTTCTAAAGACTGTTCCTTTTACGGCTAGTGCAGCTGTGCAGAGTCTCCCATTCTAGTCTGGCCTAACTAGCGAGTGAGATTCTCAATTTTGTATGTCTCTCTCTCTCTGCTTTAGATCCCTCGTTTCGGTTCCTATTAAATCACCAATTTAATAAGTTTTAGAAGGCGAGAAATTAGTGAGGAAGAGTTTTTGAGGAATAAGCTAGAATGAATGCTGAACAATATATAATAAAATAGAGACACAAAACTGCCAGGATTTTACACGTAAATAGAAATTAGAGTTATAGAGTGATGAAGAGAAAGGTAGTAGTTGGTTGCTGACGCGTTGTAAATGCTGTATAAACGGTTCTAAAGACTGCCCCCTGTACGGCTAGTTGCTGTCTCCTATTCTAGTCTGGCCTAACTAGCGAGTGAGATTCTCAATTTTGTATGTCTCTCTCTCTCTCTCTCTGCTTTAGATCCCTCGTTTCGGTTCCTATTAAATCACCAATTTAATAAGTTTTAGAACGAGAGAAATTAGTGAGGAAGGGTTTATGAGAAATAAGCTAGAATGAATGCTGAACACTGTATAATAAAATAGAGACACAAAACTGCCAGGACTTTATACATAAATAGAAATTACAGATTTAGACTGAGTGAAGAGAAGGGTAGTCGTTGGTTGCTGACGCGTTGTAACTGCTATATAAACCTTGTAGGGCTAGCGCAGCTGTATATACAATACAGAGTCTCCCATTCTAGTCTGGCCTAAGTAGCGAGTGAGATTCTCAATTTTTGTGTGTGTCTCTCTCTCCGCTTTGGATCCTTCTCTTCGGATCCTATTATAAAAATAATAGCTGTTTATATATGCAGATAGTATACGAAGTTTAAAGAATTGCGTACGTAATATTAGCGGTCCCCAACCCTCTTGTCCGGTATGAGAACTTTAAAGGATTTGTTGAAGCTGTAAATTTAGAAGTCATTACGTTGAAAGGTAGGCCAAAAATTATGTCCGCCTCCAGGTTCCTCGCATAGTTTTTTTAAATCTTCCACAATATCTAAAACAGACGGAAGATTACCCGTTTTAGTAATCTCACTGCCACTAATCTGGCTACTTTTTAAGAAGAAATATTGCAATCAAATTTTCAGAGTTGAGTTGTATAGTTTGGACGTAAATAGCTATAATTAGGTAGCTAAAGACTGTCCTAAAGACTGAGTGAAGAGAAGGGTAAATCTAGGTCAAACATAAGGTTTGTTGTGGTGGTTGGTTCCGCAGAGCTGGAAAGCATCAGGTCATTTTGTGGTCATCGACCGGTTTCGGGCGTTCGCCCATATTCAGGATGCGTTTTTCAGACAGTGTGACAACACAGACTTGCACAGAGCAGACTTAGTTTCACACTCTGAAAATGAAGCAGGCTACCACGGAAAATGTCTCTGAAACATAGGGTTTGTATTCAAAATGCAAAATGTTACAAAATGATTTAGATCTTATATCTGTCGGTAATAGTTTGAGGTAAGATGCTGATGATGTGATGATGAAAACATAACTCATTACGGATAATATTATATTTTAGCGAACTAAAGAGAAGAATGAACACAATGTGAGAACAAAATAGCCAAGGAAGAGGAGTGGTGATTAGCAGCATTGAGGGGATAACCTAGTTAGATTGTTTTAGGGGATAGTACAATGCGATCTAAAAGAACTATTGTGCCCCCTGGAACTTCCAAGATAGTGCCGGCCTCCGAGCAGTATTCTCTAGCTGTTGATAACACTGCCCATTACCTGGCAATAAGCTGTAGAGGTTCTTAGGAAGAGAAAATGTTAGAGCAGCACTGCTGGATTGGAACCCTGGACCACCGCACGGGAGTCCAGCGCGCTATCACTAAGCTAATCCCTTCGCTAGTAGTGCTTATTAGAAATCTGCGAGACTATCCTTGCAAGAAAAAGAGATTAGATAAGAAGAGAATTAGATAAGAAGCTATGCTAGCCTGAATACAGAAATATGGGGGATAAATAATAGGTAGATTGCAGAAGACTGCTGCTAGGCAGGTGAGGAACATAGTATATGATGACATGACAATCACAGCTGCAGATGGGAATAAATCCTGATCCTGCAGAAGCCTTCCTCCAATTGTATTCAAAAGAATTTTTTGTATATAGAACTCTTTTTTGCATAACAGAAAACATCATTTAAACCCACTGCCTTAATAAGACTAGATAAGTTTTCACAACAACCACAGATTTTTCTTTCGGCAAGATTCGAAACATCAATAAAAAAAAACATACATGCACAATACCAAGCTAATGACACAATCACTTGAACCCATTTTGGAGCTTGTAAACGATTCTTACATGAAAAAATAAATTTGGTTTGCTTTAAATATCGTGATTTTCATATCTTCAATCTGGATTATAAGAGATCTATTATTCGCAGCAGTTTTGTGTGAAAAATTATGACAAAATCTTTTTATTAAGCATACCGGAATCTCATTTATTAATAATCAATAATTAAATGATTAATAATCAACAATCACTTTTATGGGGGATATAAAAACTATGAAATAAATGATACATTTTTTTTTTTTTTAAACTTGTTATGGAATAGTAAGATAAATCTTCCAAAGCAATTAATAACCTATGAACTTATCCACAAGTGAAAATTAAAACTAATAACTACTAAGAACTGAACTTATAAGCAATAAACTATTAGGAGAAAATAAATAAACTAATATATATTTTAAGAAAAATAATTAATTGTGTTTTTGCGATCAATATATAGAAAATCGCTAGCACAGTTTTAGGGGAAAAAAGAAATAACGATTCAACATATAAAGTCGGGCCATTAAGCAAGTTACCTGTTAAATTGCTCAGAAAATTGCCTATAACCTAATACAAACAGAAGGTAATTTCTATTATTTTATTGAAATTCAATGTTATTTTTATTTGTTGTTTTTTTTTAAATAAGAAAAAAGAAAAAAAAAATATTACTTTTATTAAATGAATCATTTAATATAGATTTTTTTACTTTCTCTTACTCCTAGTAAGAGGAAGTATTGTAATCGTGTCAAATTTTCGATATCGAGTTTTCACCGGAAATATCCGTTTGAGGTCCCCTGAGTTCCAAAAAAAGTGGTTTTTAGCAAATGGTCTGTGTGTGTGTATGTATGTATGTATGTGAACAGCATAGCTCAAAAACGAAAAACCGTAGAAAGTTAAACTTGATATTCCATTTAGGCATCACCGTGGGATCTGACACTACGTTATCTGTCAAAATTCCTCAACCGGAAGTACCACTTTACTAGTTAGATTTTTTACTTTTTTGCGATTTTCTCAAAAATGGCTCCGACGATTTTCTTTAAACTCGAATATCAACCACACATACAAAGAGCTACAACTTTTATTTGAAACATTTCTCCGGGAAAATGCTCTGAAGGGCACTTTTGGGGGAGGGGTGGAGTTAGGTTTTCATCTAAAGTGCTATTTCAGTTTATTAGACAATTCTTCATCCAACAATAATTAGTTAGAAATTAAATAGATGGCTGAAATTCCGAGTTTCAAAAAATTAGTAAACCGGAAGTGCGCTTTTACTGAACAGTTTTTTCAGTTTTCGACGAATTTCATTAAATTTGGTACACTAACTATAAAAATTGTCAATTATAATTTTTAGAACTGGAGTAAGAGATAGTTGTGTGAGTGTTTCACACCAGATTTTTTTATATTAAAATATTATTTTTTTATGAGTTTTGTTTATTTATGTCTTCATAGATATTTAAAATGTGATAAAACTACATATATTGTAATAAAAAAAAATATATATATATATATTACGATATATGAACAACATTGATATAAAAGTAAAATATTTAGAATTTAATACTTGACATTTATGTATGTCGGTAAATTTAGCAACTTCATTTTTACCGACCTGATACTATAACTTCAATAAATAAAGGAGATTAAAAACGTAGACAATTTATTATATTATTTATTTATATATTTTTTTTTTTATCACAACTTTACTGTGTATATATTGATCTGCGCTTTCATGTACACATTTTTTTTTTTTTATGTAGTATTTCATATATATACTATATATAATAATACTGTACGAGATGCAAAATATTAAACAGAAACATGGAATTTATGCAATTTATATATAAAAATATAATCTAATTTATAGTAAAAACTTTCTATACAGACTTTTATATAGTAAAATGAACAAAAATATATACTGGGAATGCTAGAACGTCCCAGCATGATGAAATATAATTGGTGATGTTGTGTGTTTGTGTGCTGGTTGATTGTGGCGTGAACGGTTTAGTAAAAGGGCTTGTAAGTATATATGTTTAAGAGAGAAGTATTAGTAATAATCAAGAGACCACCACTGTGTTGAAATAAATATATTCTCTAAGTGAATTTAAATGGTTTACAATATTCACAACTATATCTTAATAAATCAGATGTTTATCTAGAATAAAGGCAAATCTCTATCACTGGCACTGAGTTTAAGAGAGCGATTCCTGAAGCAAATGTTCTAGCTTTGAAAGCAGAATGCAGACTGTCTTGAAGGAATGCCCTCTCTAACGGGGACTTTCTCTTACAAAACAGTTGGCCAAGTGGCATTGTTATTTTCCTAACGGATTCCTATGCGTTTGTCTCTTTAGCAACAATGACTTTACATTTTAGTTACCTGACTCTAAAATACATTTATTTTTGCCAAAATTATTTCATTTAAAATATTTTTCAAAACTATTTATTTTTGCATTTCTTCTTCCACTACACATGATTTCATTTGAAAACTGGTGAATTAATTTTATTCCACATTTTGCTATCCAGCAACAACGATTTATTGTCTGGGTATTTTTATCCATCAAAGTCTGCTTATTGTTGTTGTTCCTGACCGGTTTTGGATTTTCATTCATCGTCAGACTAAGCCTCACTCTGATAATGGATAAGAATCCGAAACTGGTTGGGAGCAAAAATGAGCATACTGTGATGGATGAAATTCTAGATGTTTTCTAGCATTGCGACCGATCCACATTATATATTGTATCCACAGTTAAAATAAATAAATATTGTAACGTTAATTTTAATAAAACATCAGTTTATTAACAATTTAAACACCAAATCTAGCCCAAGGTTGCAGGCAAAATTCATCAACCGAAAGTGCGTCTTTACAGAATCGGTTTTTTTAACCTTTTTTTTTTTGTTGGATTTTCTCAAAAATGACTAAAACGATTTACTTTAAAGTTGGAAATGGTTAACTGCCCACACACACATATATATACCTATAACTATTATTTGAAATATTTTTCTAAAAGAAGCTGATTAATTAGTTGTGCGGAATTTATTCCACTGAGAAAGGGATATTTCCGACTGGCTATTTTAGGGATATTTCTTTACCAAGACCTTTTACGTCTCATGCTATGTATGTTATCAAATAGAACATTAAATTTAAATATGTGCAATGATTAAGTTTGGAATGATTCATATCACACGGTGATAGAAAAAGCAACGATAATGAAAAATGAAAACATTTTTCTATGTTGCCGCGCCTTAAATATGGAAACAAACAAATATTCATTTCTTGTGAGGAAATTTCTTATTAAGCAAAGAAAGCCTTGAGGTTAAATAGAATTTCATCGATCCACTAAGATAAAAATATTATCTACAATTTATTAGTATTCGACTGTAGTAAACAATCCACTGTTGAATAAGTTCACAATAACAAGCAGTAGATATTAGCCACATCATCGCTACGCTAACCATTATCGAGTTCTTACTCTGTCTGTCGCGTACATCTAAACATAATGTGTGAATGCGCTACAACGTTCCATTATCAAGCTCCCTGTCTGTCGTAGTTCCCACCAACAACCACAAAAAAAACCTTAATAAAAGCCTGAATTAGTCAGTTCATTATTATTATTTGTCTGTGGGGAGGGAAAACCCTACGCTATCCAAAGCCTCACTGGGCCCATATAGCTACCCAAAGAAAAACAATAACAAGCCGGGTCTATAACAAAAATCCAGACCCGGATCTAATCCATCTAAGATTCACCGCAGTCCGAATAAATCGGACAATAACCTTAAGCGGAAATAGCCTAAGCTGTTCCACAGACATCCTATTCCGACCAAAGGTCCTGAACCTAATTTCCTCAGAACCCAGGCAATCTATCATAAGATAGATGGGTGTTTCCTCCTCTGCCTCACAGACTCTAAAAAATGGATCCGGCATGAGCCCTATTACATAGAGATGTCTCCTTAAACCACAATGTCCAGTAAGGGATCCAACCAGATGCACCTGAGAGAGCTCCGTGAAAGACACAGCAACGTCTCAATTTGTCTGTTCAAAAATTAACCATCAAAAGTCTGGAACTAATGTTTGAAGAATTTACAAGCAATCAAGAAGCCTTTTTATAGAGAAGAAAGTTCTTTACTAGCTAGCCAATCTAGTTATCGACCGTTAAAATAAGCCCGAATTTTAATAAACTGTTAGAACTAAGTATGCTCTGGTCTTGGCGTGCGAGCCTATGACGCTAGATGGCAGACCGATTCAGTTTACTAATTGATGGATAGCACCTCGTTCGTGCAACCTTCTTTTTTATTATTTCTCTGTACCAACATCTGTTGTCGTTCTCTGTGGTTATGCCTATACGTAGTGAGCGTGTAATGTTTTCATTGTGTTTTTTTAAAGTATTCAAATATATGTGAATGATTGTTTCATTAACTGTATTGTTGTGTCTGTTTCTTTTTCCATTATAAACCAACATAAACAATACTAGCGAAGGGATTAGCTCAATGGTAGTGCATTGGACCACGCGTATTCAACAGTGCTGCCCTAAGATTTTTTCTTCCTTGGAACCTCTACAGCTTATGGCCCACACTACTCGGAGAACACTACTCGGAGGCCGGCAGTGCATTGAGAAGGCTCAGGGGGCACAATAGATCTTTCAGGCCGCAGTGCATTATCCCTTAAAACAATCTAACTAGCTATGCTATCCCCTCAACCGCTCTTCCTCCACCATCTTGTTCTCACTTTATACTCATTGTTCTGTTTAGTTCTGTTAGAGTTATGCTTTTATCATCATATCATCAGCATCTTTACTTCAAACTATTACAAACAGAAATAAGATGTAAATCATGTTGTAACTTTTTGGGATTTTGAATATTTACTATTTAATCCGGTATGAGGACAAATAATAGAATAGTTGTACTAGTTTTGAACTATAACTCACTAGTCTATCAAGAACAAAACATGCTCATCACAACTGGAGGAATAGTCTTTTCCGGTCTGTTTGAAGCGGGTATAGTTTTCAGTATGGTGAATGAAAGAGCTGTCTTCCACATCACAGCATTCTACTCGCAGCAATTAACCGTTAGCATTACACAAACACAACAACTGTACTAACTTTAGCCAAGCACTATATCCAAGGGTAGAAGTGTAGTTACATGCGAACGGTGTTAGAGGGGGTGACGAGTTCGATGCAAACATCATTTATATACCACACTACGGTGTGTAAGGCTGAGTTCTATTCAAAATTTATCTCTTCCTATCTCACATAACCATAGTGAATACACTCGTTCTCACATACATACATACATACAGACAGAGCACACTCTTATTATATCGCACTCTATATTTAATCCTTTGTTTTGTACTCTACGCTTGATGCTTTGTTATCAACATTTACCCTTTAGCCACTAGTATGCAGCCTTACTATTCTTTTACCCTAACATGTAAATATATAGGATACGGAGTTTGAATTCCAAGTCTAGAAATAGTACAACAATAAACTTTACTGCACACATAAATGACCCATTTTATATTGCAATTTTTCAAACACCCATACAACATATAGTTTATTAATTAATTTATTACATATATATATTTTATATACTAATTAAAAAATTCGATATGAAACACTCACACAACTTTCACTTGCTGCAAATTACAACATAGTTTTGATTGATTTTGATTAATTAATTATACGAACACTAGCGATAGAAATTTCACATACATTGAAGATGTATTATTATGTGCATCCGAAATACAGCTTACAAGTCGTAATTTCAGTAAACAGATTTTGTATAATCTCGGAATTTTAATCGCATATTAAATTCTAATTAATATTATATACACTTAAGAATAATTTAGTATATAAAAATGACACTTTAGATGAAAGCCTAACGTTAACACTGCGCCCTTGAAACCGCCTTAAATAAATATTCCAAATAATTCCGAAAAATGTTCCAAATAATTGTAGCTCTTTTTGTGATTAGTTAACATACCAAGTTTTAAAAAATAATCCTTGTAACCGTTCTTGAGAAAGTCGCAAAAAACTAATTATCTATTCTGTAAAGTGGTTCATTCAGTCGACCGATTTTTGACCAAAACCTAATTTTTGCGTCCCTTGATTGCACGATCCGCTAGACTGCTACTTGAGGATATTCAACGCTTGGCTAGGTAAGCGTTTGACCGATTCGATGCGGACCATGCAAACTGCTGCTATGGAGACTTGGTTAGGAACCTCACCATTCTTTGTGGAAATGAAAAACTTGGCAATAAAAGCCTGCCATAAAATTAAACAGGCAGGTGTTTGGCAGGGAAAGCGATATGGTCATTCTACCTTTAAAAGATCCCTATTCCAGGTTTTCTGTCTGATAGAATGTTAAAGACTTTTCTTTTCGATTATTCTTACAATACCAGGTTACCTTCTAGGGAAGGCTGGCTAAGATTGCTTCCATATGATGTGGTACCTGATATTTACCTAGGGTATTACGCAGACGATTCCAAAATGGATAGTAGTTTATTGGCTGCAGTTTATTTTGAGACAGGAGATCACTCGGCAATATCTTTTGGTGAATGGCCCACTGTTTCCAGCTGAAGTTTATGCTATTCGTTGTTGTATTTTGGAAAAACGAGTACTTAATACTAACTTAAAAGGTGTTTATATTCGCTCGGACAGCCATGCTGCGTTGAAAGAGCTGAGTTCATATCCTTTACTTCCAAGTTTGTACTAGATTGTTCTAGAAGACTTCTAGTCTGGGTACTTGGGAGAATTTTTGGGATTGAGGAATTGGATAAGTTTGCTAAATTAGACGCCTCTCACCTTTCCATTGATCCCGAGGTAGCTGTTCGTGTGACTTTAGACACATGACTGTCAAGCTTTAAGGTACGGATAGTTTCAGAGTATTGACCTCTCTGGATGAGTTCATTGGGTTATGGGCAGTCTAAGATGCTCTTTGTGATCCGGCTTGGGTTATTATTGAAATTTGGCTGTTTATTTCTCGGACCTCTCTCTGACATCTGGTTGGATCCCTTTCTGGGCATTATGGTTCTTTGTAAAGTTTGTGAGGCAGGGGAATAAACACTTATCCACCTTATACCGATTGCTTGGATTGTAAGGAAATTAGAATCAAGACGTTTAATCGGATCAGGATGTGTGTGGGAGAGTTTAGGCTATTTCACTTTAAGGTCTTGGTCCAATTTGTTTAGATTGCGGTGAAACTTAAGTGGGTTAGTCCTGGGTCTCGATTTTAGTTTTACATCTGGTTTGTGTTTCCGATTAACTCGGGAAAGCCATGTAGAGGCAGTCAAATTCGTCGTCCCGTTGAGGACCATTATAATAAAAGCATTTATTCTTCTTCTTTATTTATTCTTTAGTTCTTCTAACAAAATCTCTTAATTAATCTCTTAATAAATGAAGATAGGTCATGCTTTATTTACAATAAATTTGCAAAACTCTAGGTGGTCAGCTTTAGCAGCTGTAACCTCCTAAAAGTAAATATATACATTGATTAAAGCCTAATTCTATAAATGATTTGGGAAAAATTTTAAAAAACCCAAGCTATACGCGGCCAATTCTTTATAGTAGAGCGCTCCTCACTCTCTCCTATGCCTGAGCCCACCCCCCCAAGTCATAGTCCCCATATTACTCTGCGGAGAAGATTAGTGCTTAAGTTGCACCAGACAAAAAATTTCTCTGTGGTGACTCTGATACATTTTTGAACATAGTCGATGTTCGTAGAAACGTGCAGGTCTAGGATTCGGGTATACCTGGGTGAGATTATAAAGAGATTTACAGAGCAGCAACACAAAGTTTTACGAGTGCTAAAGTGGAGAAATCGGCGTAAAAAATATATCCTTTGGAGCCAGTAAATTGTTCCTAAAATTCCCCCCCGTCCACTTCCTGGTAATGGTTGCACCTGGAAGATTAGTGATTCTTCAATACGAGGCTTAGAAGAGAATGGGAAATGGTACCACATTAACTTATTCGTAAGAAATATGAGTGTTGTTTGCGCCGGGAGAAATTCTGATAAGGAATTTAGAAATATTCGTGGTAAATGAGAAATGCCCAATGGCAGAATGGAAGAAGTATTTCTAGTTTGTTCTAATGCTCTCTATATAAATATCCAAGATGTCATGTCCACAACAGTGTATTGGCGAATGATCTTCAACCACGGCGAATGATCTTCAATCTGTCTCCTGGAAGCTGACTCTGGAAGTAAGAGAAAGTCAAAGTCTTGAAGACAGTCTACAAATTAATTCTGAACCCATACGATCTTTGTTATTTTGTGTTCAAATCATCTCTGAAGAGTAAGGAAGTCACCAGATAAACTAAAAATTAGTAACATCAGTCGCAGCATTAATTTTGAAAGTATATCTCGCTAGCCACACTCTAGTTCACCACCGTCAGAACATGCAAGTGTTCGTCATTACATTCTTCAAGCCAAACTTCACGACAACAACCGTACACCATTCTACAAACATTGCGCTAGCAACCGACTATCATTATTCAAATATTCGCTGGGCACCGTAAATCTAATTATCTCTTCTCCTCACATTCAGTAAAATATATAAATATAAATTATGAGTTTAAGTACCAGTTCGGGTGTTCTCAATTACACTATTGCAACCATTTCGCCTGTTTTATAATATGGTTGATTATAAGGGTCACAGGCAAAATAAACAAATTATGATACAAATATTTATAATTATTCTTTTAAAATAATGGAAAATATTTATACTCTGCAAACGTTTTGTATCTACAGGTTTCCCGTTAAAATTACTTTACTCCTGACAATTCATAGAGCATTTATGAAATTTCTGATTAATAAATAAATAAAATATAATATACTTATATACATGTCTCAGTATCTGATTGCGAAACTCTGGGAATCAATTGTACAATTTAAATGCAACAAGAAATATGTAGTAAAAATTTTTCGAAAGATGTTTCATTCGAGAGATATTTCACATTGTGTTTTTCCAACTTTCACTACTTTACCGTATAAAAACGTTAATAATTTCAGATATGCTGAGGCTATAACAATTACGATTGCACTATTCGAAATAGTATCAGATTTCATGTTTGAAAATCTTCTTTTCAATCTTCAGAGCCAATTTAAAAAGATGGCAAATATCGGTTGAAACATTTGAAAATTTCAAAAGTTGAAATTGTGAAAAATTTTGTTCATTTACTGACTTTTTTAAAAAAAAAATCTGGTGTGAAACACACACACAACTTTCTCTTACTCCAGTTCTCAAAATTATAATTGACAAATTTCATAGTTTGTGTACCAAATTTGAATGAAATTCGTCGAAAACTGAAAAAACTGTTCAGTAAAAGCGCCCTTCCGGTTTACTAATTTTCTTGAAACTGAATTTCAGCCATCTATTTATTTCTAATTAATTATGTTTGGATGATAGAATTGTATAATCAACTATGATAGCACTTTAGAGAAAAACATAACCCCACCCCTCCCCTAAAAGTGCCCTTAAAAGAATTTTCCCAAAGAAATGTTTTAAATAAAAGATGTAGATCTTTGCATGTTTAATTTATATATGAAGTTTCAAAAAAATCGTCGAAGCCATTTTTGAGAAAATTGCGAAAAAGAGAATAAATCATTTAATAAAGTGGTAAAGTAAACGCACTTCCGGTTATCCAATTTTTTCAAACTCGGAATTTCAACAACATATTTAATTCTAATTAACATTATTTAGATGACAGAACTGTCTAATAAACTGAAATAGCACTTTACATGGAAACCTAACTCCACCCCTCCCCCAAAAGTGCCTTTCATTGCATTTTCCCGGAGAAATGTTTCAAATAAAAGTTGTAGCTCTTTGAATATGTGGTTGATATTACAAGTTTAAAGAAAATCGTTGGAGCCATTTTTGAGAAAATCGATATAAAGTAAAAAATCCAACTTGTAAAGTGGTACTTCCGGTTGAGGAATTTTGACAGATAACGTAGTGTCAGATCCCATGGTGATACCTAAACGGAATATCAAGTTTCAACTTTCTACGGTTTTTTGTTTCTGAGCTATGCTGTTCACATACACACAACAACACACCCAACAATACGGACACACGGATACACACACAGACAATTTGCTTAAAAACCATCTTTTTTGGACTCAGGGGACATCAAAAGGGATAAATTTCAGGTGAAACTCGATATCGAAAATTTGACACGATTACAATACTTCCTCTTATTACTTAGGAGTAAGAGAAAGTAAAAATACCTGTTAATATTATTTATTATTTGTCTATGGGGAGGGACCAAACCCTACACTATCCAAAGTCTCACTGGGTCCAAATAGCTATCCCAAGAAAAACAACAACAAACCGGGTCTAGAACAAATATCCCCAGACCCTGGTCTAATCCATCTAAGATTCACCGCAGTCCGAACAAATCGGAATATACCCTTAAGTGGAAATAGCCTAAGCACTTCCACAGACATTCTTTTTCGACCAAAAGTCCTGAACCTAATTTCCTCACAAACCCAGGCAATCTATCATAAGATAGATGGGTGTTTCCTCCTCTGTCTCACAGACTCTAAAAAATGGATCCGGCATGAGCCCTATTACGTAGAGATGTCTCCTTAAACCACAATGTCCAGTAAGGGATCCAACCAGATGCACCTGAGAGAGCTCCGTGAAAGACACAGCAACGTCTTACTAACACGCCCTGTCTGGACGCCCGAAAAAAGTTACCCTACCTACAACTTGTCAATTTTCATAAAATCTTCTTCGTTTAATGGACTTTACGTTTGGTATACCTAGATATGAAAATAACTTTACAGTGGTATTTTAAGGAGGGAAGGGAATGAATCACAACTCGTAAATCAGACAAGAACTTCATTGATTTCACAAAAAACCAAATCAGAAAGATTCAAATTAAAAATAATAAAAATAAAATGTTCCTTCTATAATTTAAAAAAAAAAAAAATTACTCAAACAAATTTCTCTTACTCCAGTTCTCAAAATTATAATTGACCAAATTTTATAGTCTGTGTACCAAATTTAATGAAATTCGTCGAAAACTGCAAAGACTGTTCAGTAAAAGAGCACTTCCGGTTTACTAATTTTCTTGAAACTCCGAATTTTGGCCATCTATTTATTTCTAATTAATTTTGTTTGGATGATAGTATTGTATAATCCAACTATGATAGCACTTTAGAGAAAAATATAACCCCACTTCTCCCCCAAAAGTGCCCTTAAATGAATTTTCCCAAGAGAAATGTTTCAAATAAAAGTTGTAGCTCTTTGTATGTGTAGTTGATTTACCAAGTTTGAAGAAAATCGTCGGAACTATTTTTGAGAAAAACGCAAAAAAGTAAAAAACAAAACAACTGGTAAAGTGGTACTTCCCGTTGAGGAATTTTGACAGATAACCTACTGTCAGATCTCATGGTGATGTGATGGATGCAAGAAACTTGAAATAATATTAAATTATAAATAAATCAAAATTAAGAAAAAGATTGACATTAAGACCAGGTATACAAGTCCAGTTACTCCTACGGTTCAAGAACAATTATGGCATTGTACTACCCCTTCTTCTCACAGGGGAGGAATTGAAGAAACAAAGAGAAGAGATATTTTAAGTCAGACTTGTGCTACAAATCAAGGAGGAAACATCGAAACACTACTTCAGGAATCGCTCTCCTAGTAACAGTGTCAGTTGTAAGTTAAAACATAAGAGTTTGGCATTTAATCTAGATTAATTAATTGATTTATACTTAATCGCTGTGATATTATAAAGCTATTTAAATTCAGTTAGAAAATATATTTATTTTATAATCAGTGGTGCTTTCTTGATTATATTCTTATATTCTATCTCAAACAAACATACAAGCCCTTTTCGCTAAAACGCTCACGCCACAAGCTACCTACACACACATCACACCAACACATTACAGTGATATCTAAACGGAATATCAAGTTTCAACTTTCTACGGTTTTTTTTGTTTTTGAGCTATGCTGTTCACATACATATACATAGACCATTTGCTAGAACCACTTTTGTAGACTCAGGGGACCTCGAAGCGGATATTTCCGGTGAAAATTCGATATCGAAAATTTGACACGATTATAATACTTGCTCTTACTAGGAGTAAGAGAAAGTAAAAAAAAAAAGATATATAAGAATTAAGTTTTATGTTTTTAGCGGAATTGCTCAAAGTATCTCCCTTCCTTCTTTGAAAAAATTCAATTTGTACCACGTTTTTGTAATATTCAATCATTATTTTCAAACCCTTTATTATAAGGTTATTTTCATATCTAGTTATACTAATGTACAGTCCTTATTAGATGAAGAAATTTTTGGTGAAATTTGACGTATTTGTAGGTATTTTTGTTTTGTTTTTAAATCAGTAAAGTAGAAATCACAATTTAAATTTTTGAAGTTCTTATTGGCCAACTTTTTAAATTGGGACTGAAAATTGAAAAGAAGATTTTCACACTGGAAATTTAACGCTCTTTGGAATAGTACAATCGTATATTTGTTGTAACCTCATCACACCTGAAATTATTACCGATTTTATTCGATAAGGTAGTACAAAGTTGGAAAAACACAAAATTTGAAATATCTCCTTAACGAAGGATTACTCGACAAACTTTTATTAGACATTTTTTTTCTGTTGCATTTGAACTGTACAATTCATTCCCAGAATTTGGCCAGTAGGAACTGAGGACACCCTGTATATAACATAATATCATTTCTCTAATGTTAAAAATTAAAAAAAAAAAAATAGCTGGATTTTGCAATTCATTGTATTCTGTCAGCAGAAAAATCTTTTTTGTGTTTGTTTCATTTACATTGGAGTTTCATTTAAATCCAGGTCGATAAAAAAAAAAAAAAAAAAAAAAAAACCGGCATACATGAACTGAAAAACAAAACCAGTCTCAGTGAATTACTCAGAGATAAAATACAATACAATCAGACCAGCAAATCACGTATGCAACAGCATTCCAGTGCAAATTTCCAATCTTTTGCTTCAATAATGCTTAGACTAACTTCAATTTGTTTTGAATACAATAGAGGATTAGTACGAATTTTTTTATTTTATTTATTTGAGAGCTTATTGAATATAATTTAAAAAAATGTAGTTAGTTCCTAATGTTTAAATATAAAAAAAAATTTAGCTTAAGAAGAAATAGTAATTTATTTATCTTCTCAACTTAATTAAAATGTAGTATATTTTATTAAAAATATAAAAGAAATCATTAAATACTTACCTCATTCTGGTAATAATGGAAGGTGTGAACTCTAATGGTGACCACATAACTCCTATATCTGAATGTTTAAGTTCATCCCAACTGGAATATTTCACTAACACGCAAGACGGTGAGGGTAACCCTGCAAACATAAACCACATATATTAATATATTTGAGAGAATTTTACTTTTTACAATGAAATATAAATGTTTCGTCAATAGAATTGACGAAAGATTTTACTTTTTCTTACTCCTAGTAAGAGGAAGTATTGTAATCGTGTCAAATTTTCGATTTCAAATTTTCACCGGAAATATCCGTTTTGAGGTCCCCTGAGTCCAAAAAAGTGGTTTTTAGCAAATGGTCTGTGTGTGTGTGTGTGTGTGTGTGTGTGAACAGCATAGCTCAAAAATGAAATCCGGATATTAAGTTTAGGTATCACCATGGGATCTCACGATGCGTTATCTGTCAAAATTCCTCAACCGGAAGTACTACTTTACTAGTTTTTTTTAAGTTTTTGCAATTTTCTCAAAAATGGCTCAGACTATTTTCTTTAAATTGCCATATCAACTACATATACAAAGAGCTACAACTTTTATTTGAAACATTTCTCCAGAAAAATTCATTTAAGGGCACTTCTGAGGTAAGGGTGGGGTTAGTTTTCATCTTATCTGCTATTTCAGTTTATTAGATAATTCTGTCATCTAAATAATGTTAATTAGAATTAAATTTGTTGATGAAATTCCGATTTTTAAACAATCGGATAACCGGAAGTGCGTTTGATTTAACACTTTACTACAAGATTTTTTTCACTTTTTCTCGATTTTCTCAAAAATGGCTCCGACGATTTTCTTGAAACTTCGTATATAAACTAAACATGCAAAGATCTACATCTTTTATTAAAAACATTTCTCTGGGAAATTTCATTTAAGGGCACTTTTAGGGGAAGTTTCGGGGTTACAGCTTCCTCTAAGGTGGTCTTGACAAACATGATTGACTTAAACAACATTAATTAGAAATAAATAGATGGCAAAAATCTCAGATTTTAATAAAATTAGTAAACCGGAAGTACGCTTTTACTCAACAGTTTTTTCAGTTTTAAACGAATTTCATTATATTTGGTACATAAACTATAACATTTGTCAATTATAACTTTGAGAACAGGAGCAAGAGAAAGTTGTGTGAGTGTTTCACAGCAGTTATTTTTTTTTAGCGTTATAAGTAATGTTATAAGTTATCGCTAATCTACCTAAACAGTATTAATGAGTTTTCAACTGAAATACAAGTTTTGTGGTTCCCTGAGTCCACAAAAATGGTTTTTACAAAATGGTCTGTGTTTGTATGTTCGAAAAATTGCAGAAAATTCAAACATCACATTACGTATTTCTATCACCATGAGATCCGATAGGAAATTTATCTATCAACATTCCTCAACAGCATGTTACACATTACTGAATGTATTGTTCATTTTTTTTTTTTTTTTTTTTTTGTGATTTTGCAGCTCCAATGATTGACTTTAAACTTTGTATACCCTATACAAGAGGCGCCATGTTAGCAGATTGGCTAGAGGCACGGACTACAAAAGTCAAGGTTGTGAAATGTGATTGGTATGATGTGTTGTAGTTGTTTGTGGCGTGAGCGGTTTTGTACAGGGCTTGTGAATATATAGGTTGTCCCAAAAGGTACTTTACAACTTCACAATGCAATAACTTGAATTGTAATTGATGTACAGAAAATAACTTCAGTTTATCTAATGCTCCATCTCATAAAGTTTTTTTTCCCTCGTGTTTCAGATAACAGGAAACAAGAATAAGAATAATGGCGTCCCCACAAGAAAAGGCACAATGTGTGAAGTGGTTTATTGAAACCAGATCTGACATTCAGACACAGACAAACTTCAGGACACGATTTAACAAGAATCCACCCTCTCGACCATCAATAAGAAAGTGGTACAACAACTTCATGGAGACAGGCTGTGTTGATGTAAAGCCTCATACTGGCCGGCTCGGAACGAGTGATGCAGACGTCGAACACATACGTGTAGCTTTCCAGCGTTCGCCACAGAAGTCGATTCGAAGGGCCTCAAAGGAACAGCAAATCCCTCGCACAACAGTGCACAGGGTACTCCGAAAACGTCTTCAGTTGTACCCATATCGTCTGCAATTACTGCAGGCACTTGAGTCAAATGATAGACCGAAGCGCATGCAATTTGCTGTGGAAATTCTGACACGTGTGGAAGAGGATAACAATTTCCTTAATAATGTGGCTTTCTCCGATGAATCGACTTTTCATGTGTGTGGAAGAGTCAATACACACAATGTCCGCATCTGGGGGTCAGTAAACCCACATGCTTTGAGAGAAGTGGTGCGTGGTAGCCCCAAAGTTAATGTGTGGTGTTGTGTCATGATTGTTCGCATTATTGGACCATTCTTTTTTGCAGAAAACACAGTTAATGGTACCAATTACCTTGACATGCTGCAGATGTATCTGATACCTCAATTAGCTGATCGACAACCAACAGTCTTTTTTCAGCAAGATGGTGCAGCACCACATTGGGCTTTTAACGTGAGAGAGGTCCTGGACGTCACCTTTCCGCAACGTTGGATTGGAAGAGGTGGCCCCATTTCCTGGCCTCCTAGGTCCCCTGACATGACACCCTTAGACTTTTTTCTCTGGGGTTACGTTAAAGACAAAGTTTATCGTACTCCTGTCAATGATATCAACGATCTGAAGAACAGAATTACCGATGCCATTGCCACTGTTGATGAACACATGTTACAGCGAGTGTGGATGGAAGTTGAATACCCATTAGATATCGTACGTGCCACAAGAGGTGCGCATATTGAAGTGGACTAAACAAGGAAAAAACTTTATGAGACGGAGCATTAGATAAACTAAAGTTAGTTTCTGTACATCAATTACAATTCAAGTTATTGCGTTGTGAAGTTGTAAAGTACCTTTTGGGACACCCGATATTGTTTAAGAGAGAAGTATTAGAAATAATTAAGAAAGCACTGGTAGATTAAATGAAATATATTACCTTTAAAGAGAAATACTTTTCAATAACACAATAATATGCTTATTAATATACTGAAAAGAGACTCTTATGTTTTAACTCTTATGTTATGACTGGCATTGATGCTAAGATAGCGATTCCTGGTATAAGTGTTCTGATTGAATGGCTAATACAGACTGTACTTGTTGGAAAGCAGAATGCAGACTGTCCTTGAAAGAATGCCTTCTTTTCATAGTTCACATCCTCCCCTTTGAGAAGGGCCAAATACAATGCTAACCAAGTTCATAAAATCTGTTGTAACGATAGTCTTCTACCTGTGTGTACCATTTTTACCAGCTAATGTTAGAATTTCTTCATAATTTTTGATATATTTCAAAAATAAAATATATTTCTATATTTCTGGCATCCATCACAGTTGTATTGTGTGATACTGGGTACGTTTCCCGGTCTTTGCCTTGGATTTTATTTGATATATTAATATGAGTAATTAATTTTCAAATATTGTTTGTCTCCGTCCATGCACCTGAACAAACAGTAGGGACGTTGAGCCAGCCTGATGAAATAATAAGCATTACTTTACGTCACTCTTACCTAATCAACATACATTCAAAGCTATGATTTTAATTTTTTGAACATTTTACCCCAAAAAAATTAATTTAAGGGTGGTTTTTTGGGGGGGAAAGGGTAGAATTTATATTTATCTATAAAGCGCAATTTTAATTTATTACACAATTATATACAATCTACATAATAATAATTAGAAATGACCGCAGATGTTGAGACGCCTTAAATTAAAAAAAAAAAAATAATTAGAATTAAATGTGTAGCCAAAACTGAGTTTGGAAAAAATAGGTCGACCGGAGTTATGATTTTTCTGAACCGTTTTTTTTTTCATTTTCTTCGATTTTCTGCCTAAAGATAGCAAAAGGTTTCATTAAACTTATTTCATAAAATATATAATGGATATGGGAAGAAGAGAGAATGGATTTTAGAGAAATAAGCTAGATAAAATGCTGAACACTGTATTATAAATAGAACACACAAACACGCAAGGACTTTACAGTTAAATATAAGTTAGGTAGCAAGAGAAATATAAAGACACAGACTGACTGAGTAATAAGAAGAAGGTAGTTGACAGTAAACTTAATCAAACGACTTTTTTGAAGAATAAAAAAAGCATACCCACCCCCTCACTCAAAAGCCCTCTTTAATGAATTTTCTAGGAAAGTATTTCAAAGTGATGATAATTCTCTATATATGAAGTTAGTACACCAAGTTTAATGAAACCTGAGTCAGTGTTTTTATGGAGAAAATCGCAGAAATCTACAACAACTGTTCACTAAAGTTGCACTACCGGTCAACCGTTCTTCTTCAGATGCGAAATTTTGTCAACACAGTGAATTTTAATTAATATTATGTTGGATGACAATATCGAACAAAAAATTAAAATAGCACTTCAAAGAAAAACGTACATCGCCTCCTGAAGCCCCCTAAATGAATTTTCCTGGAGAAATGTATCAAATAAATGTAAGATCTTTGTGTGGGTAAGTTAATACACATATGTTTAAAGAAAATCGTTCGAGTCTCAAAAACTTGGGAAAAAATCATTCTGTAAAGTGTTAATTCGGTGGCCGATTTTTTGTCTAAAAACCTTATTGCCAAGTCCACTAGTGGATCTTTAAAAGAAATATCAAGTTTAAACTTTCTGTAATTTTTCGGTTTTATGTTAAACTGTGACCACACAGACCAATTTTTTTTTTAAAAAAAAAAAAACACTTTTTCGGACTCAGCGGTCCTCAAAAAAAACATGTATTTCTGGTGAAAATTTAATATGATTGCAATATATTCCCTCTCAATTTTCCTGGGGAAAGGATTAGCTCAGTGGTAGCGCACTGGGCTAACAACACAGAGGTCTCGGGTTCGAGTCCAGCATGCTGCCCGTAGATTTTTTTTTGTTCCTAAGAGCCTCTTACAGCTCACGGTTCAGTGATGGAAACTGTTGTCTGTAACGAAAGACCGGCGACCGCGTAGTGTACTGAGAAGGCTCCGTTCTTTGGAGAAGCTATTTGGGCTCAGAAGGGTTTTGTCTAGCACAAGACCTGACCCATCCCCTCATACAATGAAAAAAACAATAAAAAAATCCCTCTTAAAGCAGAAAGAGAAAGTTAAAGGTGTTTAGTTAATAATACTGTCAATTTAAATTTTATTCCGCTTGTGTTAAACTGTTAATCACCCGCAAGGGGTATCTGTTATATGCAATTACTTGGGGAGTAGCGCCCTCACCAAGATTACCACAGCTCAGTACATTACACAATACACTTTACAACTACATACAGTTTACACTTTACAGACAAGGACCAACACAGTACACATATTAGGCGTATGTGTACCGTCACTAGTTAATTGGCGTATGCCAAGGGAGAAGGAAGGGATTAGCTCAGTGGTAGCACGCTGGACTAGCAACGTGAGGTTCGAATCCAGCATGCTGCCCTTAGATTTTCTCTTCCTAGGAGCCTCTACAACTCACTGTACGTTGATGAGCAGTGGTGTCTCTAGCTAGAGAACGCTGCTTGGAGGCCGGCAGTGCACTGAGAAGGCTCCGGAATGCACAATAGTTCTTTCAGGTCGCAATGCGATAATCCCCTACAACAATCAATATCTACCTCCTAATAAATCTTATTTAATATCATTTATAAAACTAATAAATGACAATGTCTTAATATTGCTGCTTGTTTTTTATACGCATGCTTGACTATCGATTAATAAATATTAGATGAAAATGGAGAATTACATTTCAATGATTAAAAGAATCAAAAGAAAATAATGTTTAAAATTATTTTATTACAGTAAGCTTGAAACAAAATTAAAAATAGAGTTTATTGTTTCCACAATTACATTGGAGCACTACCTCCAAATTCCCAAGCATGAAATGTAAAATGAAAGGCAGTATTAAATATTTCAACAAAAAGTAAGAAGTAATAATATCCAGTAACGTATAAAACAGGAAACTGGTTGTACTAGTGTACGGTTTTAAGAAAAAGTCACGATGTGACGTCAGTGGTAATAAGATTAAAAAGCGAGAAAATCCAAGAAAAAAAAAGCGTCATCGTATTACACTCGCTTTTACGCCCATTTCTTTCTTTTCATTTTCTTTTCTGTCTACCAGAATAATGTTGAAAATTTACGCTAGTGAATATTGCTCAAGCTATTACCTTTTTTTTTAGATTAAAAAGAAACAGAATGAAGAGTCTGTCTGACACACCGTACGACGTCTGATTTTAAATTAAAAAATTAACCAAATTACTTAATTAATTAATTATTTATAATTAAAATTAATAAGTAGAAGTTCTTGAAGACACTGAATCTTTTATAGCAAATTTCTATCTTAATTAGCTTTGAAAGATATTCAAAAGTTTGGTGTGAAACGCTCACATGATTTTAATCACTGATACCACCAACATTCCTGAAAAGGTAGTTGATTTGTGCAATAACTTTATTATTATTATTATAATTCGGGTGCCTAATGGCGCGGGACCTAAGCCTATGTGGCCTTTATCCCCCCGAGACCCCCCTATCCCCTTAATGAATCTCCCCCGGTAGCTTACCGGTTAGTCTACAGTATCCCAAGATATCCCGAAACTCCAGCTCGCGCAGACAATCCTGCGAGAGTGATGCCCTCCCAGACACGAAACCTAGTTCCAGCGAAACGGGGACACTGACAAAGGTAGTGGTACACCGTTTCCCTGACTCCGTCGTCACAGTTCTGACAAAAGGGACTAGACGTCCTCCCTATATTAAACAAGTGGCTGGACACCCAAGTGTGTCCAGTCACTATCCCTATCAGGGTCCTCAGACCCGTCCTACTAAGGGACAGGAGATACTCCGAAGTTCCCTGCCTACTTGTCTTTATAAATCTTTTGGCTTGGAGGCACCCCTGCGTGTCTCCCCAGCGTTTCTCCAAAACTTTCGTCTCCCAAAGTCTAATCTGTTTGTCACGAAACGTCTTTGTGACAGCCAGGGCTGATTCAGGACCGCAAATGTGTAACTTTAGTTCAGCACACCGCATGCAAAATTCTAGCCCGTCATCGACAAAACAAGCATTAATATATCCAAAATTCTATAGGACCCGTATAGCTTTCTCTTAGACACCTAAAGGAATCCCTATAGGAATTAATGATTTTCGGTAACATATCTGCAGAGTGTTGAGATTAGCTCAATGGTAAGACGATTGAATAGTGAGTCCAACAGTGTTGCCCTTAGATGTTTTCGCCTAGGAGCCTCTACAGCTCACTCTCCGATGAAAGGCAGTGTGTTGCCTTAACGAGAGAACGCTGTCTTTCACCGGACAGTGAACTGTAGAGGCTTTAAAATTTCGGGTAGCTTGATGAGCCCAGAAAAGCTTTGGTTAGCACAGGTATTGCCCCTCCTCACAGACAATAAAAAAAAGAAGAAAATTCTACAGCATGGAGCTTTCTTCAAATAGAATTTTTTTGAAGTTTACGGAATTAACAGAAGAAAGATCAAAGTGCGTAGTCTACGGATGATTCTGGCTGTTTATCTTGAAAGATATTATTTATTCAACCTTTTTCTTTTTTATGGAGGAACGATAGCCTAAATGGGCTTAAAATGGCAAAGAATGGCAAATTTTAAGGCGTATCCCATGGATTAAAATCATGAACTAAATAGTAGGCTTAAAACTGAAATTGATTCCTAATTTTCTTCAAGGCAATGTGAATTGGGCTTGCTAGGACATTTTTATACAAAGATTAAGAAAAACGTGGGGAAGGTCACGAGCCGCCTCCTTTCTCTTTTCTTTTGTATCCTATGCTGCCGACGGAATAATTACCCATGGACGTCCTGCTTCCCAATATCATTCTATATAAAGTAAGAATATCAGTAGATTTCCGAATATCCTCAAGTGCTGGACATAGCAGTAAATGTTAGTGGCCCATTCTGCTGACGTGGCGGACATTAGGGGAAGTTATTCTATGTGTTTTTGTAAGTAGTCGTGTCCATGACATTTCCAGAAAGTGTCATTGCTTCTCGTCGGATCAAGTGTCAGGAGATTTTTTCCCTTCTTTCTGCACCAGTGTTTCCCATCTTTTGCCACTGCTTATGGCTGCATATGTACCCTCTCGTTTTGCTATGGTAGTCTTAATCTGTGTTTTTTGCAGTTAGCATGAGAATGGGTTGATGTAGCTGCTCCTTATTTGCATCCTATTCATCAGCTTGTCCGCTCATTCCTCATTACCTTGGATTCCACAATTACAGCCATTGTAAATGATGCACTATCTTATAGCTCAAGATTGCTGATGTTTGGGAGAGTCTTCTACTGCCTTAAGCCAAGATGACCGTCTGAGAATCCACCAGGATACTATGTTTTTCACAGATTTTTCTCTGAAGCCAACAGAATCGCAATAACTTCCCCCATTTAAGTTTGAAGCATTTTGGCCCACGTGCTTGATTTTGGTAAAATTTGGCACAAAATACACCAGCAGCTCCATTTTTCTGGGCTGACTCTGCAGACTCATTTATATGTACTGTATGAATTGTGTCTCAGGATAATGCGTATGTATAGTTCCTAGTGTAGCTAGTCTGAGTTCACTCACATAGGCACATTTTTTTGTTGTTGATAAATTTACCCTTAACAAAAACACGTTAATTTAGTTAAATCTAAAGATCAACCTCAATAGCAAAAGAATTTATTTATTAGATAATTATTTAATACTTTCTTTCATGGAGTTCCAGAGAGTACCTCTGCAATATTTCAGTTCTTCATGAAAGTTTTAAATCATAATAATGCTGCAGTAACCAAAACTAGGGCATACTTTTGACTATGTTTACAAAAAATGGGCAAGGGAATACAATAAGGCATAAATAACAATTTTCAGGTTGCTCTAGGGAAGTAACTGTAGTAAAAGAAACTTGTTTTAAGTTTTCAACTGTATTATTATGTCTATGAAAATAGTTCATTGTAGCAAGAGATGTAGCATAAATAGGGATCTATTATGTAACTACTAACGTTCTTTGTCGAAAAGTTTTTTGGGTTCCCCCTCTTTTATTATGAATTTATAGACAAACTTCTAAGTTAAAAAAATATAGGTTGCCGGGTGGAAATCTTTTCTTTTTGTTGATCGATATTTTTTTTTTTATTCTCTTCTTTACGAAATCAAGAACAAAACAAACACATTGTATTACAATACAGCATTTGTTTTAATAAATATTAATGCAATTAATTATTTATTTGGGTGGATAAGATAGAAACAATGCATTATATTGTTCAATACTCGAAAGAGAATAAAAGTAAGATGCACAGAATGATCCTAAATTTAACTGTCTAAACTTTATGTGCGGAATAAGGTTGGCAATTTCACAGGAGAATGTAGGGCCGTTTCTGACAGAAGACTCTGATTCTAAAATAGTGGGCGTTACATAATCATGCAATATAGCATACGCATGGGTAACTTGTCAAGAATACTGCATGTAATTGAATAAACAAGTTGTAAAATTTAACTCTATTTAGCATGATATGGTGGTCAAGTATAGGGGCATGAACAATATGAACTGTTGGAGAAATTTCAAAGATACTTTCTTAAAAGGTTGTTTTCTCTTCCTGCCTGCACTCCCAACTATATGCTGCATATCGAAACTTCCCTAGATCCGGTTTTTCTCTTTGACATTGAAACTTAATATAAGTTATTGTCTCAATTTGCTTGAATTACCTGACCATCGCTTGCCTAAGATATTGGCCATGTAAATAATTAGTCTTAAATTATCATGGTTTTCTTCGTGGATTAGTTTATCCCAACTGCATGGCGTACACTTTGACTCATCAATCCAGGATAAATCCGTATGGTCAAAGCAACTAGGCTCTTTAATTTCTACTTTAACACTTTTTTATAGGAAAGAATCACTTGATCGTGCTAAAAATTCCGTTAAGTATCTGTTGTATCGAGCTTTAATAGAAAACAAAGAAGATTTCGGCACTCATTGCGGGTTGAACTCAGTGACTTGTTTTAATTTATCTGATCTGAGTTTGTAGTTTAAACTCAAAGGGGAGCTGTTAAATTTAAATAGAGTCCCTTGGATGGAGAGGGATTCGGACAAGGAGTATTGCCAGGTGTGTAATCTTCGGCAGCCTGAGACTCTTTATCACTTTCTTGGGGAATGTCCAGCATTTTTCGGCTCTGATCTCATTTCTGGTAGATTTATTGTTGATTTGTTTTCCACCTCAGATTGGTTATTGCTTAAATTTGCTCGTCATATTTGGGGCATAAGAAATTTAAGATTATCAAGCTAAATATCGTAGGTACTCTTCACAAAATGAATGTACACTTTTTTTAAACAGTATAATCCAGAGAATTTAATAAAATTTTTTTTTTTCTTTTTGTCTCTTTTATTTTTATGTATTTTATTAATTTCTTTTTCTATATATTTTTTATATCTGTATTTTCTTTGCTTTTTGTGTAAACGTTTCCTAATTTATATTTTACTTATTACATTATAGTAAATATTTTAATTTTTTTTTTTTCTTTCTATTAACTTTTCATATTTTTTTCTTTTTTTTACTTACCTTTACATATTACTTTGCTTCAATTGCAAATAGTTATTTTATTTTTGTATGTATTTATGATATTGTATTTAAGACAATCTCCGGTAGACGGCTTTAGCCATGCCTATTGTATAGGGTTGGTGCAAAAATAATGCAGGTTTTTATATGCCAAAAAAAAACATTATTATAATTTGTATAAAACTAAGATTATTTATTCAAAATATGTTCCATCATTATCAACACATAGTTGCCAACGTGTCAGAAGCATTTTTATTCCAGTTTCTAAAAAATCTTTATTTAAACTCTCAATAAACTCGCGGAAGGCATTTTCGGTTTCACTTCGGTCCCTAAAATTTTTTCCTCTTAAGAAGTTGTCCAAATGTCTAAATAAGTGGAAGTCCGTCGGCGAGAGATCGGGGGAGTATGGAGGGTGCGGAAGTGTTTCATATTTCAATTCCTGAAGTTTCCTGAGAGTTGGCATTGCGATATGTGGCCTGGCGTTATCGTGAAGAAGAATTGGTCCTTTCCGATTCACCAATGCTGGACAAAGATTTTGCAATTTCCTATGCATTTTGTCAATTTCTTGACAATATGTTTCAGCCGTGATTGTTTCGCCAGTATTTAGGAAGCTGTAATGAATAACACCTGCAGTAGACCACCACACTGTCACCATTACATTTTTCGGGTGCAGGCTTGGTTTCGCGAAATGTTTTGGTGCTTCATCCTTGTCCAGCCACTGGCCTGACCGTCTCCTGTTGTCGTATTGGATCCATTTTTCATCACATGTCACGATTCGATTAAGAAATGGTACATTTTGGTAGCGCAACAGAAGAGAATTGCAAATTTCAAAACGCCGATGTTTTGGCTCTGGGTCAATTCGTGAGGTACCCACGTGTCGAGCTTTTTAACTTTACCAATTTGTTCGAGATGGCGAACGACTGTTGAGTGGTCAACACTAACTTCTCTCGCAAAGTCCCGAGTGGTTTTGCGAGGGTTATCTTCCACCAATGCCCTAAGATGGTCGTGATCAACAACAGAGGGCCTACCGCGACCTTCCTTGTCTTCGAGATCAAAATCTCCAACACGAAATTTTTGGAACCATCGCTGCACTGTACATTCACTGATGCTTCCTTCACCCCAAACAACATTGATGTTACGCGCAGTTTGAGCCGCACTTCGACCAAGTTTGAACTCGTAAAAATAAATTTGACGAAAATCTTGTTTTGACATGGTGAATATCGGAGGTCTTAACTCATACAAAATGGAACACAAACTAAACTGATATTTGAGGAAAAACAACATTAATAAACATTGTTTATAATCCATTACCTAGACTGGAGGATTATCTTTGTTTACTTGGCAAGCAGAAGTAAACAAAAGATGAAAGGTCAAAAACCTGCATTATTTTTGCACCAACCCAATACTTATTTTTATATATCAGTTTTTGTATTTATTTTCTTCTGTATAAATAAAGTAATATTTAAACTAAAAAACTAATTTAACTCCAAAACAGCGCTGACGAATCAATTTCGCTAATGATTGCCATACATAGTGCAACATTTCAGACAAGCCCCAACTATAAGCAAAGCGGTCTGGGCGGCAAGATTAAAAAAAATTACCAAGCTCCATCCAAAATATTTGGATTTCGTGTAACAAAACAACAAATATGTGTTGCTTTGTCAGGCTTCAAGCATTTTAAACAGTCAAAAATAAACCTTCTATAATTAGCACTAAAAAAGTTTATTAAAAAGATTACATGCAAATGACTTGAGTTTTCACCGGAAATATTATGTCTTGTCCTGAGTTTCCTGAGTCCCAATCATTGTCTTTTTTAGAAATTGATCTCAGTGTATGTGCAAACGAGGACACGAAGAGAACATAATCGTCACTGGAGGCTAAGTACTGGAGCAATTCACGGCAAAATGGTTATGCCAGAGCTGTGTAGAAGAAGAACCAGAAGGACCCTGGATTTAAGCAGGTATCAGATTTGTCTGATAACGGGCCTGTTCACAGGGCACGGCAGGTTCAAGAAACATCTGCACAAGGTGGGATTGGTGGATTCAGAGCCCTTGTGTAGATTATGTCAGGAGCAGGAGAGGAGACGGCCTCTCACCTGTTATTTGTATTTGATTGCGTTGCGATCGGCAGATTGCGGTACGAGATCTTCGGCACGTTGAGACCGGAGGAAATCGTACTCCAAGAAGGACTGGTGGGGAAGGTTCTGGACCTCATGAAGAGGGGGGCTTCCTCTACTAGGTATTGAGGGGTTGGCACAATAAGCCTCAACGGGTAGGCTGCAGTGCCTGGGTCTGAGTCCCCCCCCCCTGTGTCAATCTAATCTAATCTAATCTAATGTGTAAGCAAAATATCTCAAAAAATTGAAAAAAATCACAGAAAGTTGAAACTTCATATTTCATCTAGCTGCAGCCATTGCATGTGACAATAAGGTCTTTAGGGAAGGGATTAGCTCAGAGATAGCGCGTTGGATTCCCACGCGGAGGTCCCGGGTTGACACCCTTAGTTTTTTCTTCCTAGGAGCCTCTACAGCTCACTGTTTTCTGTAGCGAGAAAAGTTACTATAGATTAAAGTATTTTAAACTTTAAGTATTTAAAACTTCTTATATATTAAAGTATTTTGGGGCTCTAGTTAGTTACTGGTACTAAGAAAATTCTAGATCCTACATAGAATATCATTGAATTATCATAATCGATTAATATTGTACAAAATACCATTATATTACGCATACAATTCTTCTATTCCTTACGAATGTTTTGATGATTATAAGCTGTTGGAAAAAGAATTAATAATTAAGGTGAATATTTTTCTGATTTTGTTACTTCACGATATTTTCCTGGAGTGTCCTGGAATTTAAAAACAAACATTTTTTAAAGTGAGTGAAGACACTGGACTAAGTTGTGGTTGGTTAATGCTGTTATGGTTACCAATAAGTTGGTGGCCATTTTGTGGTTGCGGTTAAACCTGTCCCAAGAACTGGCCATCGTCACTAATAGTATTACAACTATTTCTTAAAGTTTATTACCGTTAATGTCACCTTAAAAGTCACGTGACTTACCACCATTTAAATGTTCTATATTTAAACACTTTAAAGCATGGCGCGCCTTAAAGAAAAGCAGTTTAAAACTATTGCCACTATAAACGGCCAAATATTGCGTAAATTGTAATCTTTAAGCGTATGCAATATTACTACATTATAAATAGCAGCCTCGTAAGTAATATTCAATAATATACAGAGACCAGCTACACTTTATGATAAAAAAAGCCAAATTTTAACCAAATCTTTGAGATATGGAATGGTTGTGAAATTTATAATACATTTATCTATTCTCGTCAACTCTAATGTCTTGAAAATCAGATAATAAAACTCTGTTTTTTTTTTTTAAATTAATTTACAGCATCACTTCCAGGTAAATTTCTTTGAGAAATCTTAAAATTTGGGAAAAATATAGCCTCCTCCATCACATGGTAGATTCCCTGAATGATACTGTTGGTCTGTCTTTATTATTATTATTATTATTATTATAATATTCGGGTGCTTAATGGCGCGGGACCTAAGCCTATGTGGCTCTTATCCCCCCGATACCCCCCGTAACCCCTTAATTAATCTCCCCCGGTAACTTGCCGGTTAATCTGCAATATCCCAAGATATCCCTAAACTCCAACTCGCCCAGGCAATCCTGCGGGAGTGGTGTCCTCCCAAATATACGAAACCTAGTTCCAGCGAAACGGGGACACTGACATAAGTAGTGATACACCGTTTCCCTAACTCCGTCATCACAGTTCTGACAAATGGGACTCCGCGTCCTCCCTATGTTAAACAAGTGACTGGACACCCAAGTGTGTCCAGTCACTATCCCTACCAAGGTCCTCAAACCCGTCCTACTAAGAGACAGGAGATACTCCGAGATTCCCTGCTTGCTTGCCTTTATAAATCTTTTGGCTTGGAGGCACCCCTGCGTGTCCCCCCAGCGTTTCTCCAAAGCTCTCGTCTCCCAAAGTCTAATCTGTTTGTCGCGAAACGTCTTTGTAACGGCCAGGGCTGGTTCAGGACCACAAAATGGTAATGATGATCCCTCCCTGGCCAGCCGATCCGCCCTCTCATTGCCCTCTATACCCGCATGTCGGGGTATCCAATAGAGATGCACCTTACCCCTCCGAGCCAAAGCGTTATGCCTTCTCCTACATTCTCCCACTAATTTCGAACTCCACCAAGGCTTACTCAAAGCCCTTAGTGCGGCTTGACTATCGGAGAAGATCCGCACTTCCTTAAACTCTCCTAGCCACTCCCCCACAAGGTGGCAGCATTCAATGATGCCCACCATCTCAGACTGGAAAACAGTGGTCTGTCTTTAAGTACATGTCCGTCAAGGATCCAGACTGGACAGCATCATAGAATTCTTCCCTTCGATGGGTTTGAGTGATTTCCCAGCAATCTAAGATGCTCATTTTTGTATTGGAGTGGAATTTCATATTTTCTCTACAGCTACAAAAAGCATTCCTATCCTGTCAAATTTGAATCAAAATAGATCCTGGTTGAAGTCCTGGTTATAATACTAGGATTTTTCCTTCCTAGGTGCCTCTACGACTCACTGTCCGATGATGGGCAGTGTTGTCTGTAGCTAGAGAACCCTGTGCATTGGAGAAGGTTCCGGTGGCACAATAGACCTTTTATGTCGCAGTGCAATAATCCCCTACAATAATCTACAATTTTCTGCATTCATCATGAGTTTTCTGCAATTTACATAGTTATTATTCGACTGTGAGGAACGCTCAAACCCTACGCTATCCAATCCCCTACTAGATCTATAAAGCTACCTCAAAGTGTTGCAACACTGCCCTTAGATTTTCTTTTCCTAAAAGCCTGCGCAGCTCACTGTCCGGAGATAGGCAGTGATTAAGCAATAATAAGTAATCGGCACTGTACTGAGAAGGCTTCGGACGCCAATGAACGCTGCTATTAAACGTAGAGTGGGTTTTTTTGTAGAATTAGACAGAGAAAAATGTACACTGACTGAACACTGATAAATTAATTGAAAAAAAAAAAACGAATACTGCAAGGAGTTTGCAGTACTGAATTAGAACGTGCTGGCTTGAAGAGAAATGATAAAATGGACTGGCAGAAAGTTTGGTGGTGTGATGTTTTCTTGAAGGCTGGGTGTAGCACACTGAATGCCAGACACAATAATAGACTGAATGTTTGAGTCCTTATATACGTATGCTTGTAGAAAATTTCCCCCTTATTTCTTCCAGATCTCCTAAGATTGAGATAGACGGATCTTGATCTCCAGTTAGTGGTAGGGGCATGCGTTACATACCAGTTGGATGGATAGCCAATTATTTTGTGTTTTAGACAAGATCTGGTGCCAGCAATCCATAACAAATGTCTATAAAATATAAATAATTAAATTATAAAAAAATCATAAAATTCAAATGGAACGAAACTGTTACTTCTGTTTTGAGGATCCGAAAAGAAGGATCCAAAGCAAAGAGAAAGACACAAAAATTGAGAATCTCATTCACTACTTAGGCCAGACTAGAATGGGAGACTCTTTATATACACAACTGGGCTAGCCCTTGAAGGTATAGGCTTTAGAACAGTTTATACAGCAGTTACAACGCGTCAGCAACCAACCACCACCCTTCTCTTTACTCAGTTCTAAATCTCTAATTTCTATTTACGTGTAAATTCCTGGCAGTTTTGGGTCTCTATTTTATTATATAGTGTTCAGCATTCATTGTAGCATATTTTATTTCTTAAAAATCCTTCCTTACTTAATTTCTCTCCTTCAAAAACCTACCTCAAAATACCTCAAACCTCAAAATACCTCTTTTGGAAAAAAGAGAAATTCAAAAATTCCCATTAAAGAACAGAAATATACTTAACAATCCGCCATTATAAATCAAGAAATACAATATTTAAATTTTATTAATAATTGTATTTCTTACAAGAATGTTTTATTAAAATACCTTTAGGCCAATTATATTTTAATTTTTCTAGAAAATTTGTTTTACATGCGAGAACTAATTACACAAAATTTAAGATTCAATATTATCGTAATATGGTCTCCAGTTTCCAATTAACTCTCTTCTTAAGCTTATTGCTAAGAATTTTTTGTCTGATTAATTATTCACTCATTAATTTTATAAACTTCTTACTCAAAAGTAGCAGAAAGCAGATTCAGTAGATTATCTAATCTTAAGAGAAATCTAAACATAAATATAATAAAATAATCATATTATCTTAAATATCTAGAATAAATAAATAATGTTCAATTTAATCTATATATATATATATATAAAAATTCAGCATCCGTATGTTTGTGGCCGCAAAACTCGAAAAGTAGTTGATGGATTGACTTGAAATTTTTACACAACGTTGCATGTCTATATAAGAGTGTTTATATATACTTTTTATTCCGAAGTTCCCACGGAAATGGGAAATTCCGAGCGTTTCGCGAGGTTGGCAGAAATAGACAGAATCAGACGCGTTGCAATGGTGGAGCGCTCTCTGAACCTCTTTCTCAACTATTTATATGTACATTTCACGGCCACCAGTCTCGCGCAATATTATCAAAGCATCGCAACAAATTATCAAAATCACGCATGGTTAAGCGGAACAGCCATTCTAGCGGCTAAAAATGTCGACATACTCAATATGAACTACATCATTCTAAACAGAATCGCAGGTGAAACAGTGACATACAAATCCATTCACTTCGTGATGGACCAAAGTGAAGTTGCGAATTTTCCATCGCAATTTCTTAATTCACTCGATGTTCCCGGATTACCGCCACAATTGTAACTTTGAAAATTGGAGTGACAATTATACTGCGAAACATGAAGCAGCCAAAATTATGCAATGGTACACGATCAGTAGTTAAAAAATTGATGAATAATCTAATTGAAGCAACAGTTCCCGACAGATATGCCGTTCTAGTTTAAACGACTTCAATTTCCAATACGCCTTGCGTTCGCTATGCCAATCAATAAAGCACAAGGACAATCTTTGTAAGTGTGCGGTTTGAATTTAGAAAACGAATGCTTCTCTCATGAGCAATTATATGTCGCATGCTCCAGAATCGGTAAACCATCTGATCTTTATGTTTATGCAGAAAACGGACAAACAAAAAAAGATGTAGTCCATTCACTAGCTTTACAATCAAAAAAGGACTTTCAGTTAATAACATTTTTTCTTTCTTTCCTTTCAGTTCACAGCAACGCAAAGTAGGGTATTAAATTGAATGATGTGTTTTGTTGCTGAATCTATGTTAACTTCTATTTACTTCCCTTATAATTAAAATCAAACTGAGCCGCAGCGAAGCGGGGCCGGGTTTAGCTAGTACAACATAAATACATAAATGTCAAGATAAAAGGGAAATTAGATTGTAGAATCTTGATGAAACTTGGGCTAGTTAAAGTAAGTCCAATGACCAATAAGAAGACTTTTTGGAATCAGTTTTTAAAAGAAGTCAAAACTTAGTCATCTAAACAGTCTAAGTGTTAGGGAATTAGCTGCTAAGAGTCCTAACAAGAGTCCAGCTGAGCTACAGATAACATTTTATCGAGTTTGTATATACAATGTGAGAGTGTATTGTGTTTGATGTTATGATCGTAGTGTGTGTTGTGAGAAAGTGATAGAACAGGGCGAGAGGTGTAGCCAATCGGCACCTGTATGTGTGTGGATTGTTCTGTCAGAACAGAAACAGAGAATAGAGTAATATAAAAGAAAAGAGAGAGAAGGAAAGCATGAGAAGTGAGAGATACAGTATCAGATTGGTGTGGACGTTTGTTTGTAATACAGTAGGCAGAGAGAGAGAGAGAGACATTCACGTGGCGCTCGTATGTGCATTAGTGCTGACCCGGACTAAACTTAGTGCCCTACAAATAACCCCTATCTCTGGAGACCCCTAGCAAAAGACCGTTGCCTTTGGAACAGACCCAACATGTTCCTGGGTCACCTTACCCACTCTACTACCCCCCCAATCATAGTGGCCGCTATTCTACCATCCCCCTAAGACCTTATCTAGATAGTGGTCGACCTGGGACACATAAAATGCAACATAGTTCTCTAACGGTTGTCAGATACAACAATCTTCTAATCTTTTGCACTTTCAATTTGCTCCATTTTTTTTGGTGGGAGATTTCTTTTTTTGTTCTTGAATAATTTACCAAAGATTATGTTATATATCTTTGTTTGAAAGAGTTTTTTATTTTCTTCATTTCATTGTAGGTATTTTTCATTTCTACAAAACATAAACTATTATTCTCTACTTCACAATTTAGATAATTCGTTTCTCATTTAGGAATTCTGCCGCTTGACTTCTGGTAAACTTTGCAGGCATATATTTTTTTGAAGTAAAAAAATCTGATGTGAACATTCAACGATTTTCTCTTACTGCATTCATTGCCCGCAAGGGGTATCTGTTGCATAAAGTTACTTGGGGAGTAGCGACTCCACGGGTTATCATAGCTCAGTACTCCATGCATTTCATCAGAACAGTACTCAACACACTTAAACTACATATTCACTCTACACTTTACAGACAAGGACAAACACAGTACACAAACTAGGGTCTCCGTCCCTAGTCAATTGGCTAAAGCCAAGGGAGAAGGAAGAGAAAACCTCAATGGTAGCGCTCTGGACTAGCAATGCGGAAGTCCCGGGTTCGAATCCCCAGCATGCTACCCTTAGATTTTTTTCTTCCTAGGAGCCTCTAAAACTCACTGTCCGGTGATGGGCAGTGTTGTCTTTAGCTAGAGAACGCTGCTTGGAGGCCGGCTATTCATTGGAGAAGGCTCCGGTGGCACAATAGATCTTTCAGGTCGCAGTGCAATAATCCCTTACAATAATCTACAATCTACTGCATTCATGAGTTTACTGTAATTTACATAGTTATTATTCGACTGTGAGGAGGGCTCAAACCCAACGCTATTCAATGCCCCAAAGAAAAGAAATATGAAGCTACCCCAAAGAAAAACAACAACAAAGCGGGTCTAGCACAAAAATCCAGAACCATCTGAGAATCAATGCAGCCCAGAACAAATCGGGCTATAACCTTTAAAAGAAAATAGTCTAAGCACTTCCACAGACATTCTGCCCCAACCAAAGATCCTGAACCTAATTTCCTCACAACCCAAGCAATCCATCATAAAAGTTGAATGGGTGTTTCTTGCAAAAAAGGACTCCACAAAATTGCCCTATAAGGTACAAGGTCTACTTAAATTACAAAGCCCATGGTTATAATTGTCTAATTCGGTTTTAATATATAATTCTAACTAAATGTTTAGTTATGTTCAATTTGCATGAGTGGGAAAATCCAAACATATCTATAACTTTTTTTTTGTGGAAACATAATGAATTTTCACGGTAAACTTTTCCATCAAAAAAAAGAAGAAAACTTGGTCAACTGATTTTGTTTTTTCAAATTCGTAATTTTGGCAACATATTTAATTCTCATTAATATTACTTATATGGATAGAATTGTATAGAAAAAAAAAGTAAAATATTCCATTTTGGAAGAAACCATAAGAAAACTCATAAACTTTTTCTGAAAAAACCTCACTTTCGGTTTACCGATATTATACTGGTGTGGGATAGCCTAACTCCCCTAACCGAGTGGGGTGCTCGGAACAAGTTGACACCCGCCTGGGTGTCGGGTACATGCGGGTTATCTGGGCAATGAGAGGGCGGATGCCCTAGCGAGGGAGGGTTTGAACGATACCTTTATAAGCCCCGAGCCCTTCTGCGGCTGGTCCAAGAGCCTAATTTAAACTTCCATCAAAGATTGGTTAGCAGTACAGTGTCTGCATTGGTGGGAGAGTACACTAAGACAGAGGCAGGCAAAACTTTTATTAAGAGACATTGGCCTAAATTTACCAGGGATTTACTGAGCCATAGCCGAAGGGATATAAGGCTAATAGTGGGTCTACTAACTGGACATTGTAGGCTGAATAGGCACATAGGTAGACTGAGGATAAAGTTTCTTCAACTGGGGATAGGCAATCCCGAAGCCATGAGCTTCATGACGGAGCCACTCTCAGCTTTGCTAAGCCTGATTAAGAGGACGAAGCTGAGGGATATGCTATAATTTTAGGGGATCTACAATACACCTCTTATTGTAGGTCGCAGTGGAATGAGGCTCTCCCTGCCCGTTTGAATCTAATCTAATCTTATCGATATTATTCCAATTTGGAATTCTAGCAACTCTTCTAATGTTTAATAATATTATGTAAATGGTAAAAATAAACCATACATTTATATTGAACTTGTACTTTAGAGAAAAGTTTAACCCTATTGTTTCCCTAGAACCCCCATAAAAAATCAGATTTCCTCGAGAAAGTGTTACAAATAAATGTGATAGGTATTTATGTATTTATATGTACTCCTTATATTTATAAAAGTTTGCCTGGATAAAAAAATCATGTGGGCATTGGTTTAAGTCACAGTGTGAGGATAACTGCTGATCTTCTAGTGTGAAAAACATAGGGCGACTACTTTTGTGAGTGGTGATTGCTGCGATATGAGAAGGCGTTGTCATGCCTGTTACCGGCAGTTGCGCACTAAGAGGCGATGAAATTATAGCCACTTTATGTGACGGCCTAATCCCTCTGGTTGGTTCGATTTTAAAAAGTAAGGATGCCAGGCGTTCAAGAAATATTTAACGTGATTTAACTGGTCATTTAGATTGGGTTGTATCGATGTCTAAGTTGGAAACATCATTGATGTTATGGGTATAGTGTCGAGAAAATGACTTTAAAAAGGGAAACTAACAAAGTAATGCGACGCTAATTGCTTCAAATGGGTGAACATAAACGTGTGTGCCCAAACCGTTGACTGAATATGTTCTCACACGATTGTGCATTCACCATTCAGTGAGAACTTTGTCAACAAAGTGCATCATTATGATATCATCAAAATTATCGGTAAATATATTTTAAAAGATTCTAAGTTCACAGTTAAATCAAAACTTTGGAAGATACAAGTACAAATAACAACAGAAACTTTTCAACATCAATTCGTTATTTATAATTGTTGTGTTTGGTTCCGCAGAACTGGAAAACATCAGAGATATTATATGACTTACTGTTTTTTTTTTTACCAAAATATAAAAACAGAAAATATATATTTATACTTTTCTCTGGAAAACAAAGTAATTTTCCTCAAAATAAAATATAAAAGAAAAGTGCTGGGAAAATTGGGAGAAAATTTGGGTTTGGATAAAAAAAAACTGAGTGGCAGAACAGTACCCTGGAGACAAGCTAAAAGAAAATATCTCAATTTTCTAAAAAGAGAAAAAATATTACAACAGCCGGAGGAATAATATTGTAGAAAGCTTTTTGATGTTTTAAAATAATATTTATTTTTTTTATTCGATTCAATTGAATTTTTATACTTTTGAATTAATTGCAGCCTAATTTTAGCGAAAAAAACCAGTCAATATATTCTCCATTATCATCTGTGTTATCTTAACAGATAAAATAAAAAATAATTAATATAAATTGTATTATGAAATAATGTTTGATAAGGAATACTGTAAAATTTAAACATTTATTTATTACAGTTAATAAAGAAATAATTTATTTTGATTTGAGTACAGCTGAAGTAGCAAAATTGTGCACGAAACTATGAAAAAAAAAATCTTAGCAATGGTTTTACATTTTTATCAATTATTTAATTTTTTTTACAAAATTTTGCTCAAATTATAATAAAAAAAAAAAAATCTGGTGTGAAACACTCACACAACTTTCTCTTACTCCAGTTTTCAAAATTATAACAAACAAATTTTATAGTTTTTGCACTAAATTAAATGAAATTTGTCGAAAACTGAAAAAAACTATTCAGTAAAAGCGCACTTCCGGTTTACTGATTTCCTTCAAACTCGGAATTTTGGCCAACTATTTATTTCTAATTAATTTCATTTGGATGATAGAGTTGCATAATCAAGTATGATACCACTTTAGAGGAAGCTGTAACCATACCCCTTTCCTAAAAGTGCCCTTAAATGAATTTTTCCAGAGAAATGTTTTATATAAAAGTTGTAGATCTTTGTATGCTTAGTTTATATGTGTAGTTTCAAGAAAATCGTCGAGGCCATTTTTGAGAAAAACGCGAAAAAGTGAAAAAAATCATTTAGTAAAGTGTTAAAAGAAAAGCACTTTCGGTTATCCGATTTTCCTCAAATTCGGAATTTCAACAACATATTTAATTCTAATTAACATTATATAATTACCGAACTGTGTAATAAACTGAAATAGCACTTTAGAGATTAACCTAACCCCACCCCTCCACCAAAAAGTGCCCTTAAATGAATTTTTCCAGAGAAATGTTTCAAATAAAAGTTGTAGCTCCTTGTATATGTAGTTGATATTTCAAGTTTAAAGAAAATCGTTGGAGCCATTTTAAAGAAAAACGCAAAAAAGTAAAAAAACTAACTAGTAAAGTGGTACTTCCGGTTGAGGAATTTTGACAGATAACGCACAGTCAGATCACATGGTGATACCTAAATGGAATATCAAGTTTCAGCTTTCTACGGTTTTTGGTTTTTGAGCTATGCTGTTCACATACACACAGACACACAGACCCACACACACACATACAGACCATTTGCTAAAAACCACTTTTTTTGACTCAGGGGACCTCAAAACGGATATTTCCGGTGAAAACTCAATATCGAAAATTTGACACGATTACAATACTTCCTCTTACTAGGAGGAGTAAGAGAAAGTAATGAACTGATTTGGCGTTTCCTCATTGAATTCCATTCTGTGCATGGAAGCACGGAAAATTTGCTGGCAGTGTAGAAAAATCGGAGAGGACACGGATTTGTGAGACATTATGATACTCTACTAAAAACTCTACTCAAAACTATGATCCTGTAAGCCGCAACTGTATGGCGTGACAGTGGTTTGCAAATATTGAGAAATGCCAAATGCTGCAGGAAGTACAACGTGTATGGCTTATTTGGCGATGACGACAAACCCGACAGCAGCATGGGAAGTGCTCCACTACTCTTAACCTCCCCTCCAGCCATCATCACATTACTCTAGTCGAGAGAGGACTTATCACTACCACTTTTCGAACTCAGGGGATCTGAATACGTGTATTTCACCTGTATTTTTTAAAAACCACTTCTCGAACTTTCTGGGAACGTGTATTTAAAGCAGTAGGAGAAAGTAAAAAGTAAAAGTAATTTCAAATAAGAGAAAACAACAAAAGTGATAGGGCTCCGTATTCCATAGTTAGTATACCAAATTTAAAGAAACCTATCGTTGTTATTATGGAGGAAATTGCAGAAAACTGAAGAAACTCTTTAATTGTGTTTAACGCACTTCCGTTCAACTGATTTCCTTTAAAGACCGAATTTAGTCAACATATTTAATTCTAATTAATATTATTCAGATGACAGAATATCATAATAAACTAAAATAAATAACAAGTAACTATAGAAATTAATAATAGCATTTTTGTGAGGAAAATATCCGCCCCTCCTCCTCCAAAAGCCATCATAAATTAATTTTCTCGGAGAAATGCTTCGAATAAAAGTTGTAGGTAGCTCTTTATATGTGTAGTTGAAACACTAAGTTTAAAGTAAATAGTTGATCTGAAAGTAAATCGCAGAAAACTGAAAAAAATGTTTCGTAAAAAACGCACTTCCGGTCAACCGATTTTTTTCTTAGACGGTTAGATGTTAGAATAGCGTAATAGACTGCAATAGCACTTTAAAGGTCAACCTAACCCCATCCCTCCCATAAAAGTGCCTTTAAATGCATTTTCTCGGAGAAATGTTTCGAATAAAAGTTGTAGCTCTTTGTATGTGTAATTGATATACCAAATTTCAAGAAAAATATCGGAGCCATTTTTTAGAAAATCTTAAAAAAAAAAAAAAAAAATTATTATATATTAATAATATTTATTAATTATATTATATTAAATTATTAATTATTATTATATTATTAATATTATATATTAAATTATTATTAATAATAATTAATTTCTAATTAATTTTTTTTTGTTTTTTTGGATTATAGAATTGTATGATCAACTATGATATACCACTTTCGAGGAAGCTCTAACCCCATCCCTCCCCTAAAAAGGCCCTTAAATGAATTTTCCCAGTGAAATGTTTTAAATAAAATTGTAGATCTTTGTATGTTTAGTTTATATAAAAAGTTTCAAAGAATATCGTCCTAGCCATTTTTGAGAAAATCGCGAAAAAGTGAAAAAAAAAAAAAAAAAAATCACATTTAGTAATGTGTTAAAACAAACGCACTTCCGGTATCCGATTTTTTTCAAACTCGGAATTTCAACAACATATTTAATTCTGATTAACATATTTAGATGACAGAATTGTCTAATAAACTGAAGTAGCAGTTAGATGAAAACCTACCCCCTCCCCTCCCCCAGAAGACCTTAAATAAACTTTCCCGGAGAAATGTTTCAAATAAAAGTTGTAGCTCTTTGTATGTGTAGGTTGATATTCAAGTTTAAAGAAAATCGTCGGAGGTGTTATTGAGAAAATCGCAAAAAAGTAAAAAAAAAAAAAAACTAGTAAAGTGATACTTCCGGTTGAGGAATTTTGGGAGAAAATAACGCACCGTCAGATCCCATGATGATACCTAAACTTAATATCAAGTTTGAACTTTCTCCGTATTTATCGTTTTTGAGCTATACTGTTCACATACATACTGTAATGAAATGGTGTGGAGTTGTATTTGTAGTAGTGGTAGTGTGTAGCACGAGCGTTTTAGTGAAAAGGGCTTATAAGTTTGTAATTTTAAAAGAGAATGAAGTCTAGTAATAATAAAGAAGTCGCACTGTTTTTCAAAAGATATATTCTCTAAGAGAAAATAAGTTAACAACAATATGCTTATAAATTAATTGGAATAACTCTTAAAACTTGATATTGGCACTGATGCTTTCACTTTGGTAGCTAGAACGAGTCTGTTAGTAAATTTAAGTATTTTACAATATCACGCTATTATGTTTAAGAAATTAAGTATTTATCAAGATTAATGCAAAGCTCTTATGTTTTAAGTTATAACTGGCACTGATTTGAAGAGGGCGATTCCTGAAGTGTCCTGTTTGAAGGTTGAGCTAAGACTATCTTCTCTTTACTCTTTTAAAGCTGATGGCTCTCTTCTTTGGAATTGCTCTCTCTCTCGCGGGGGAATTTTCTTACAAAGGTTTGCCCTAACGGGATTTTGTGCCTTTGTTTTTCTATTTAGTAATGACCAGATTTAATATACCTGGTTCTAAAATACATACTTTTTGAAGGTAAATTCACATAACTAAAATAATTATAAAATATTAACAAAAATACAACTTTGGATACTATAAAATATTCAGAAACTTTAAATTATTATTTTTCGATTTTGTTCTTCCACTACAATACACACAAACACAGAGATCATTTTCTAAAAACCACTTTTTTTTGGACTCCAGGGACCTCCATGCGGTCATTTCCGGTGAAAACTCAAATATCAAAAATTTGACACGATTACACAATACTTTCTCTTACTGATACACAATACTTCTCTTACCAGGGAGTAAGAGAAATGTAATAATCCTTAATTTATATTCAAATAAACTACAACTTTTTTTTTTTATTTTATAAACAAAATATTTTATCTGTAAAAAGCACCCACATGAATATTTTTATATATAAATGGGTTTCCAGGGAAATCTACCTTAACACACACACAGAAAATTCATATTTTTACCTTTTCCACTTTCTCTTACTGATGATAAGAGAAATTATTGCGATCGTGTCAATATTTAAAAATTGATTTTTACCGCCGCAAATATATATTTTGAGGTCTCTTAAGTACAAAAAAAAAAAAAATATTTTTAGTGATTGGTCTGAATGTGTGCGTGTGTCTGTCTGTGTTTGAATTGTAAAGGGCAGCACTGAAAGGAAACAGGTGGAGTCATCATGTGTGGATCATGTGTATGATCATGTGTGAAGGGAAAAAAAAAGGGGTGTTATGGAATGAAGAGAAAAATATATTTTGGTGTGTGTGTAAAACGTGTTGGAAGAATTTTGCTTGTGCATTTTGTGTTGTAATTCATATCTTTTTCTTAAATATATTGTGTATATAAACTTTTTTTCTTTTTATTTTCTATATTTTGGTTTATATGCAGTTAGTGGGAGTTAACAAATTTTCAGAAGTGGGATAATAATTGATAATTACCTACGAAAAATAATAATTATGGAAACATTAGGAAGCATTAAAAGTGTAAATAGAAATATAGACAAGGGGTCAGCAAAAGCGATTAAATTGTTACATCGACTCGTATTTGATAATGATGGAGATCGGAACAATCGCGCAAGATTGCGAGAATTTAGAGGCTTCAAATTCAATAAGGATTCTGCAGAGTTTGAAGAAAAAGTCAAACTGGTAATTACTAAATTTAGGATACAGAATTAGCGCTAATTTGTGATATGCTTAACATTGATTGTGAGGACGACATGATGAACGTGGCCACAAGAATATGTAGTAGTCTTGCTAGTTTGGGGGAGCTGAAAGTGGAGCGGGAAGAAGATACTACGGATGAGGAAGAGGGAGAAGAAAGAGAGGAACAGGTAAGAGAGGGCCATGACAGTGATGGACGGAACTGTGAGACCCAAAATATTAACAATATCTTGTTACGAAACGTTTTGGAACAAAATAGGATTTTATTAAACAAATTATGCGAGAGGGATTATAACGAATGTAGTAATTATAAAATTATGCCCGATTTTAATAAGACTATCAAAGTCTTTAATGGCAAGGAGCCACGACACCAAGCCCGAGCATGGTTGGACACCCTCAATGGAGTGGCCAATTTGCATAATTGGCCGGAAGTTTTCAAAATACAAGCCGTTAGAGCGAACTTTGTGGGTGCAGCCAGGGACTGGCTTGATGGAAGAGAAATTAATAAATGGAGCGAGTTTGAACGCATGTTCAAGAGGACATATATCGGTCCAGAAGATATGGGAGAACAGTGGAAGGAAATGTTGCGGAGGTCGCAAGGGCGCACTGAAGATACAGAAGATTATTACCAGGAAAAGGCGAGAATGTGTCGGGAATTGCAACTGCCGTTCCGAATCCTCAAAACACAAATACTAGAAGGATTGTGGTCACGGGAGTTAAGTGACCACCTGCTGTCTATTGATCATGAAAATGAGGACGACCTGCGCGACTCAATTGCGAGATATGAAAGGATTAATAGAGCTCGACGAGAGAGAATTAGCAACGAACGAACTCAGCAGCTGACCGGGAATCGCGCTATAGCCAAGTCCAACCTTAGGAAGGATGTGGAAAAAGGAAGTGAAGAGACCAGGACATGCTACCGCTGTAGTGGAAAAGGGCATGTGGCATCACAGTGCTCTGGAGGTGTATCACGACGCACGACAACTCAACCCAGAGCTCTAGGGGGCAAGATAAAGTGCTACGCCTGTGGCGATGAAGGGCACATCTCAAGGGAATGCCCAGCGAGATTAGACAGAGCCTGCAGGCGATGTGGAAGCCTAAATCATTTTAAAAAAGACTGTCCAAAAGAAAAGAACCAGGATGCAGAAGTACACATAGTGAACCAAGAGATCGTTCCGAAGGGAAAATATATCAAACCAGTGGAAATAAACGGAGCATACACTGTCCATGGATTGTTTGATTCTGGAGCAAGCGATTGTACCCTCAAGAACTCGATTGCTTCGAAGTTAAAACTGGAAACTCAGCCGCATAGTGCTAAGCTCTCAGGCTTTGGAGGAGGAGAAAAAATTCTAGAGGTGAAAGAGGCAGTACCCCTAGTCTTGGGAATCGATGGAGTACTCGGAACGGAAGTCAGCGTGTTAATAGTGCCAGACGCAGCACAGATGTATGATATGATAATAGGACGAAGTTGGATTGACCAACCTCACATAGCCTTCTTCAGCAGAGCCGGATCTCTGAAGGTGGTATATAGCGACCAGGAGCCCTTCAGAAATATGCAGATTGAGGAAGTACCGGAATCCAACATTGTACTGAGCAGGCCAACCACAATGCTTCCAGGTATCAATTTGGTGGAGGCGAATGCAGCAGACAAAACGTTTAGGGTTATAGTGCGAAATGAAACCGGTCACCCAGTGGAATTACCAGAGGGGAAAATTTTGGAAAGAGGCACCGTGGAGATCGCGGAGGGAAAGAAAATGGTAGGAATGCAACGAGAGATTGAAGAGACCGAAGTGAATATTGGAGAGAAGACACCAATAGAGCATAGGAAGGAACTGATGAGCCTTTTAAATCAGTATAAGATGTGCTTTGCTACTTCTATCGCAGAAATTGGGCTCACGGACGTCACGACAATGGACATTATGGAAAAGCCAGGAAGTAATCCAGTGAATATGAAGCCCTATAGAGCCAGCCGCGCGGAAAGGGGTACTATGAAGGAAATCATAGAAGATTGGAAAACGCACGGAATTGTCAGTGACACTAAATCACCGTATGCGAGCCCAGTGCTATTAGTGAAGAAAAGGAATGGAGAAGATAGATTGGTAGTGGACTACCGAAGGTTGAACAGCCAGACGGTTACGCAGGCATTCCCGATTCCGACAGTGGATGACCAGTTGGAGTTACTGACCGGAGCAAAATTTTTCGTAACATTAGATTTGGCTCATGGATACCTCCAAGTAGCCCTGAGCGAGAGTGCGAAGGAAAAGACAGCCTTGGTGACCCCAGACGATCACGTTCAGTTCGAAAGAATGTCGTTTGGGTTGAAAAACGCTCCTTACGAGTTCACCCGAATGATCTCAAAGGTGCTGGGACCTCTAAGGAATAATATAGTTCTGTGCTATTTGGACGACTTGTTAATACCGGCGAAAACATGGGAGGAAATGATGTCAAGGCTAAAAGAGGTTTTGGAGAGTTTAAGGGCAGCACGATTAACTCTGCGATTATCTAAGTGCTATTTTGGTGTCAAAGAAATCGAATACCTCGGCTTCATAGTTACTACAGAAGGTATTAGACCAGGTCCGCGAAAAACTGAAGCTATACGAGAATATCCTAGACCCAGGAGCGTGCAAGAGATAAGGAGATTCCTGGGATTGACAGGATTCTTTCGGCGATTTGTGCAGGGGTATGCAGCGAAGGCATCGCCTTTGACCAAACTAACGAAAAAGGGAGTATCGTTTGAGTGGAAGGACGATCAGCAGAGGGCATTCGAGACTTTGAAAGATGCGCTGACGAGTTCGCCAGTCCTTGCGCTCTATAACCCCAAATCTAAAAGAACGGAGCTCCACACTGACGCAAGTGTAGACGGTCTAGCTGGGATGCTTTTGCAAGGGGGAGATGACGGAAAGTTGCACCTGATATATTGCGTAAGTAAACGAACCACTGAAGCAGAGAAAAATTATCATTCAACTAAGCTTGAACTATTGGCCGTGGTGTGGTGTTTAGGGCGATTGAGGCAATATCTGTTAGACACGCCTTTCACACTGGTGACTGATTGCCAGGCACTAGTGTATTTGAATTCTTACAAAACGAAGAATCCACAAGTTTGCCGTTGGTATGGCCAACTACAGGAATTCACTTTTGAGATTAGACATCGACCTGGAGTGAAGATGCAGCACGTAGACGCATTAAGTCGAGCCATACCAGCGACTACAGAAGCAGAAGTGGAGCCAGTTACAGGGAGTGTGTTCACCTTTGTAACCATCGAAGAAGAGGTCCGGATGTGGCAGGTGAATGACGAACAATTAGATCTATTGAGAAAAGTTCTGGAAAAGTCGGACGAAGCGAGAACGGTTGAGCAAAAAGAGCGCACAAAGGATGTGAAGTTGCAGAGAGGAATCTTGTACAAGACCATCAAGGGAAGAGACTTGATTATGGTGCCCCGAAACTTTCGCAAAATGCTGTTGGTAAGGAATCACGATTTATCCGGACATTTCAGCTTGGAGAGAACTCTAGCTAAAATGAGTAGGAATTACTGGTTTTCTGGGATGAGAAGGTATGCCAGAAAACACATCGCGTCTTGCATACAGTGCAAACTCAATAGAGTACCAGGCGGAAAGAAACCAGGGGAATTGCATCCTATTCCCCCAGGGAAAAGACCGTTTGCCACTATACATGTCGATCATCTGGGACCATTTACCAGGTCCAAGAAAGGTAACCAACATTTGTTAATTATTGTTGACAACCTGACCAGGTTTGTGAAGTTGCATCCGGTAAAGGATACGTCCACTCAAAACGTGATCAAACATTTAGAATCATTTATTCAAGAGAGGGGAATACCAGAAATGATTGTAAGCGACAGAGGAACGGCGTTCACAAGTAGAAGATTTGAAGAATTTTGCCAGACAAGAGGGATAAGGCATAATTTAATATCTGTAAGACACCCGCGAGCCAATGGGTTAGTTGAACGCGTGAATCGGACAGTGCTACCGATGGTTAGAATATCCATTGAAGAAGAAGATGAGAAGGATTGGGACAGGAAAATTAACCAATGTGAGCAGGCCCTAAATCTCAGCGTAAACCAGACCACAAATCTGTCCCCATTTGAAATGCTGTACGGGTATCAGCCAAAGATGGATAGCCTGGATGCCGCATTGAGAGAATTTCTGCAGGAGGATTATGAGGCGCCCAAGGAGCTTCAAGAGAAAGCAAGACGGCGTATAGTGACGGAACAAGAAAAAATGAAGAAGAGATTCGACCAAAGGGTGTACCGAGCAGCGAAGTATGAGGTGGGGGATATGGTGTTTATCCGAAGAGCTCTAACACAAACCGGAGAACCTACCAAAACCAAGCCTAGGTACAGAGGCCCGCTTGTGGTAATAGCAGTCAGAGGCGGAGACTCATATACTGTCAGTGACCTCGAGACCAAAAATGGCCGGCGTTTCTCTACATCGGTACACGCCTCAGACATGAAAATATGGTCCCCAGAAGAAGAGGAAGACGACTTCGAAACTACCCATAGTGAGAGCGAAAAGAGTGGGGTAGACCCCAAGACGTTAGTCGTTAATGAGCATGCGGATGTGCAACCAACCCGAAGAGAGAATCCCCAAAGACGCAGGAAGAAGCCAGCACACCTGCTGGACTATGAGATCGACCCATAGCGGGCGGGACCTAAGTGAGATTGAGGACAATCTGAGGGTCAGGATGGACGAGTGTAAAGGGCAGCATTGAAAGGAAACAGGTGGAGTCATCATGTGTGGATCATGTGTATGATCATGTGTGAAGGGAAAAAAAAAGGGGTGTTATGGAATGAAGAGAAAAATATTTTTTGTGTGTGTAAAACGTGTTGGAAGAATTTTTCTTGTGCATTTTGTGTTGTAATTCATATCTTTTTGTTAAATATATTGTGTATATAAACTTTTTTTCTTTTTATTTTCTATATTTTGGTTTATATGCAGTTAGTGGGAGTTAACAGAATAAAACATCACGAAAAACGAAAAAGTCGCAAGAAGCTCAAACTTGGTATATTACTGTAGGTATCATAATATCCGCATCTGACAATAAATGGTTTCGATGAAAATCCATCCGAGAAAACTACGTGTCAGAGACATTTTCCGTGGTAGCCTGCTTCATTTTGTGGTCATCGACCGGTTTCGGGCGTTCGCCCATCTTCAGGATGCGTTCTTCAGACAGTGTGCCAACACAGACTCGTACAGAGACTTAGTTTCACACTAACTGAGGTGTATTCTTAAATACTAAACTCTTAAACTAGGTAAAGGGATGTGGCCAGATGGGTGGGAAAACACGTGTTTGGGTTGTTAAAGTGCAAATTCTTTTCTTACAGTGGACGCGGGGTCTAATCTTTAAACTCTGTTGTTGGAGGGAGACTTATTTCACAATTAACTAACCAAAATATTAAGAATATACAAAAAATAAAAAATAAGATACACAAAATAAATCTAAATAAAATTAAACAACGATTAAACTAACATTTTTAAAATTCATTCATTCGTTTAAAACTGAACGATTTTTTATATAATTAAGTTAAGTTTTCCAGTTCCAAAGAATTAAGAAATTCCAGTCATTCTTTCACATCCTCGCAAGCATGTATACCTAATTATGTTTTTTTATATAATTAAGTTTTTTATTATGCATCCCACAAACCATGTCACATCATCACTCACATACATCATCCAAATACGCAATTTTTTTTGTTTTAAATATATATATCTAAACTAGTAAAGTTATATGTACATAGTAGATTTAAAACTAAACCTAACCTTAAAATCTATTTAAGTACTATTTGTTGCGTGTGTAATTGTGTTTCTGTTGCTATTGTGGGAAGAGTGTTCTGAATAATGGTTCACTAGCAAATTTTGTCTGTTCATTTATTAAGTTTTGTGTTTTTCGTTTATATATTTCGAGTTGTTATACTATGTCAAGTCGTCGTCCTTTGTGGCCAGAGTGTATTAGTTTCATCGTGGTCGTTATGTCATCGGGTTTGTGTTTGTTAGTTTTTAGGTGAGAGTCAACTTTGTCGTATTTGTATGATCTGATGTGTTCGGTAAATCGTTCCTTGATTTTTCTGCCGGTCTGCCCCACGTAAATGTTGTCACAGTCTGGGCACTTCAACTCGTAGACCCCACTGCTGTCATACACGTCAGTGAACTCGGTACGAGTGCGGAGTTTTTTGCCTAATTTGTTGTTTGTCCGGAAAGATGTCTTAATGCCCAGTTTTTTGAAAAAATTTGTGAGTTTGTACGTGTGGCTTCCAATATATGTGAATGTGGCGAATTTGTCTGCTGTCTTTTTGATGACTTTTCAGCTCTGATGCTTTCCAGCTCTGCGGAACCAACCACCACAACAAAAACTATGTGTTTTTTTTTTTCAGTTTTTCACGATTTTCTTGAAAATGGATTCATAGATTTTCTTTTAACTTCTTATACCATGTACACACATCAATACTATCACTTTTATTTAAAACATTTGCCCAGGAAAAGTGATTTTTCTGGGGGAAGGTGATTAGCTGTCCTTTAAATTATAATTTCTTTATAATACGAGGCATGTCCAGTAAGTAAGTGTACTGAGGCTCTCACGGCCAGAGGGATTTTGTTTTCGACATGTTGGCTACACTGTCGTGTAGCCTGATTCCTCCCCTCCGCAACGAGACCTGTTCGAGGTCAGTACGTTGAGAACTGTCAACGCGACAATACGTTTCGTGAAAAATGTCAATCCAATCTCCCGCCAAGTGTGAAATACGCTTGTTTTTTGAGAGTTTTTGAGACGCTACAAACTCCATGGAGATGAATTTCTCCGCTCCATCATTACTGGAGATGAAACTTGGGTTGCACACAACACACCTGAAACCAAAAGACAGTCTCAACAGTGGCGTCACACCTCTTCACCCTCCGCCAAAATGTTCAAAAACCACAATTTCAGCCAAGAAAATCATGTGTTTTGTGACTGACAAGGCATAATTTTAATTGAATATATGCCTCAAGGGGAGACCATCAACTCTGCAAGATACTGTGAGACCCTAAAAAAATTGCGGAGGGCGATTCAGAACAAAAGGAGAGGCATGATGACAAAGGGAGTCTGCCTGCTACACGACAATGCCAGACCACATACGGCTAACGCCACGAAGGAACTGCTTGCCTCGTACATTCCGCGCATTACCCTGACCTAGCACCTTCAGATTACTATCTCTTTACCTCCCTGAAGCTGCACATGGGAGGAAAAAGGTTTTCAACCGACGAGGAGGTGAAGGGGGGTGGAGAAGTGGACGAAGGGGTTGGCGTGAAACTACTTCGAGGAAAGCATCAAAAAATTAATACCCCGGTTCACCACCTGCATTGAGAGGAATGGTGACTTTGTCGAAAAATAGCTTACATATGTACTAATGTAACCAGATAATATTTTTGTTCAAATAAAAATTTTTGTAACCTACAAAAATTCAGTAGACTTACTGGACATGCCTCGTATTATATTGGTGTTTTTTTATTTTTTTTAATTTTTTTTATAGGTGGTTGTTTAGAACCAGACGTTATACTGAAACGTATTTTATAGAAAAGCTGAATATTACTACTTCTTTAGAACTCCCTCAAATAAACGAATTTTTCTGGAAAAATATGTTTAATAGAACTGTAGGACATTTATGTCTATAAGTAATTTAACTGAAAATATATTATTCATTAATGTCGCACTTCCGGGAAATGGACTTTGATCGAAACCTTCCTTTCAGATCCTATGTTGAAATTTAAATGAAATATTAATTGAGCTTTCTGCGATTGTTAGTTTTTGAGATATTTTGGCCACAAGTACACACTCAAAGGAGCTCAGGTTCTAACATCACAATATTAGTATTTTCCGTATAAGCAGTGTTTTTCCCTCTACACCATGATTTTGGCTAATCTGCCATTCTTCGTCGTGCGGTCCAGTATAAAAAGGCCTCGCTGGCGACTGTTGTTGTTCGATTAGTTCGATATCCAGAGGGCATGTGAGAACAATCTCAGACGTGAACAACTTCACCCGCCCCCCAAATAAACATCTACACAAAATAAATGCAAATTGCTGGTATATATCTACATTATCTGAAATACATAAAAATTTGGCCTACACAGAAATATTATTGCTGTAAGACAAACGAGTATATTTCTGCCTAACAAATAGTCCCGAATTGTCACTATAGAAATATAGCGCCTGAAACACTAGCTTTATCTCTGTGCATAATTTCAGTTGACAAAATCTTCTACATACTTGAACACTTACTTTCTGCTGTATGCAGAAGATTTGCGATCGAGACACATTTTCGAAATTGAGTTTTCACCGGAAATACACGTTTTGTGGTTTTCTGAATTGGAAAAAATGTTTTTGTTAAAAAGGTTTGTACATGAGTGAGTTTGTGAACAAAATATCTCAAAAACGATAAAAATCGCAGCAAGTTCAAAGCTTGATATTCGCCGTTTAGGCACCATTATTAAAACTGACGATAAGAGTTTAGTCATAACTCATCAACAAGAATAAATTCTGAAGATATAATTTTCATTTTTTCTAACAAAGTATCAAAGTTCAATTTTCTTAATTTTATAATTCATGTATAATGCAATATGTTTGGTCGAACTTAGTAACATTCTAAAAAGAGGAATTGAAGAGATTGTTCAAAGCATACTTATTTTAATAGCTTGGCGCTAAATAAATATTTACTAGGCGAAATTGAAATTAAAAACAACATTATATTTTTAAAAAAGATTTTAAACTTTCCAAAAATATTTTAGTAAATATGAAATTCTTTCGATATTTCTAGTTTGGAACCAGGGATGTCAAAACATATTTGTAATTAAAAATAAAAAATAAAATCTGACACATATTATTTCGTCAGGAACTAACAATTATTATTTTTTCTAAATCTTCAGTCAATAGACGACTGGTTGAAATAGAATTACCAAGCGGGTGTATATAGGCCGGTGCTAACATTTAATATCATGGAAAAGTGGTAACAAAAAAAAGGTGTGAACTGTTTGAAATTCTCCGGGCGGATATTTTGTAAGTATTTTATTACTTCCCCCATGTAAATGATACCGCACAGTTCATATTTAGAAGTGTGAACAAATATTGGATCAGTCGACCAAGGGTATTTTCCCTCTTCTTTATTCTTCATGTTTACTTGGAGTACCGGTCTGTACAAAAGATCAAATATAAATGGCCATAGTTTCTAGAGACTCTAGGAAATGTGCAGCCATCTATATACTCTTTACATACATTCACCACATAATATAACACGCACACAACTGTACAAATGTTTACCAAATAGTTGAAGACCAAGGCGACTGAACAGAAGAACTAGTTCTAACGAAGAGCTAGAAGACCCAGAATGCTAACTCTTGTCTAATATTCATACCGGCAGATCACTCTATCTCTCTTTCTCTCTCCGTGTTTGTACACCTTTAAAGTTCTACTTTTGTTTACAATTTTTTATTTTTGTTCATTCTTTGCCTTCTGTCGGCATGCCATCAAACACTGTGTACTAATATAGTTCTCTTTCACCTTACCGCCGATAGGAGCAATCTTAATTTATTTTTGTCATCCATTTTTTCTTTGATTTCCAGTTTCTTCGCGTTCACCCTCACCCATAGAAATTTTGCGTTCACCAAAAAAAGCGCGCCTCATAGGTTGAGAAATTATTTTTAATAAATTGCTAATACCTGCAGTCTAAATAAACAAATAATATTAAATCAAGTAAAAGTTTTGTAAAAAAAAAAAAATCACATTTAGACGAAAATTTGTGAATTGAAGATGAAAATCCTACTATATAAATGATATTGTTTATGTATGTAAGTAAGAGGCGGGTGATAGTGTAGTGGTGATGAGCATGGACTTGTAACTGGAAGGGCCCAGTTCGAGTACCGGTACAACTGCTAAATTTTATATTCGTTTGAAAAATGTGAATGGTAAAGTAGGCTCTGCCGCCCCCATCCACGACACCTAATTTGGTAGTTGTGCGTTAAGCCCGCCTAAAAAAATAGGCATTACTCTACTTTACTTTACTTATTTATGTTTGAAGAGGGAATGGCTGTGAAAACAAGTTCACTGCCTTATAAAAGATCACAGGGTTTGTATTTAGAGTTAGTTAAGGCAGGATCATTCAATAAAAGAAGGAGACAAAGAACGGTTAGTCGCAGAGTATCTACACAAGAATAAGGTTACTTTCAGTTTTTTAAGTTGGCACCCCTATCATCAGTTTAAAACAGCTGCTTATCCTCTGTTTAAGTATACATAACCTCTATTATCATTAAACTTTGGCAAATTCTCTAGAAACGTGCACTTTGGAACAACAGCCTTTACTGATATACGTTCTAGTTTCTGAGGGGGTGAAACATCAGTAGTTTACTACCGCTTAACTGATAGGGTTTTTGTTATATTTGAATCGTGCGAACTTCTACATTGGGTTGAACGATTCAAAACCGGTGTGATTTGCAACTTATTGGTCGGACGTCCAATCCAGGTTTCAGTGCCATTACTTGAATCTTGCAATGCTGTTAATATTCAAGATAGCAAACAAGTTATGACAGAAGGTTTCTTCTGTGATCCTGGCGACGAAGGGAAAAATACTCTTATTCTAGGGTTACGTTCGCTCATATCCTGCGCAGTTAAGGCTTGAAAATATTAAAGAATTAGGCTGAATATTCTGTTACATCCGAATCTAGTACCATCTTATTTCTTTTTGTTTAGTCCCATCAAGAAGTCATTACATGGCGTCAAGTTTTTTTTTACAGCATTGAAGAAATGACTGTGCCAACATTTCAAGGAAAAGAATATACTAATGCCGGCATAAAAAAAACAACTAAAAGATTAAAAAAAAGTGCAGAATATAAGGGGATTATGTTGAGAAATAGGTAGGCTGTGGGACATTAAATATACCAGACTGTAGGCTGTAAAATGAATAATGCGTAAGTTTAAGTGCATGAGTGTAACTTATGAGCTATAGTTTACCTGTGTGTGGCAAACACTAATCCAAAGTACTTGCACAAATCAATTATTTCTTCAGGCCAATGGATGGTTTGAATGGATGCTGTAAATACCAGAATAATTTTGGTTTATATTGTTATGTTAGGATATCCAGGCCAAGACCTTGTAAAAATGTCCAGTCCACTTTCTACTCCTGGGATTGTAATATGTAAGATAGCAAAAGGTGTTCTGAGTGTTTCACACTAGATAGTATTATCTCAATAATGTTTATAAATAAATGATGAAGTTGAAATTCCACTTTTCATACTAAGTTTATTATTAATAATTAATTCAACCGATCTAAGTCATAACTGTCGGGAATTACTACTTGATTTATGTAATAGGGTGCACAGGAAATGCAATGATTGGTGAACTGATGATGCAAGAAAGTCTGATTACTTCTTTTTTCTAATATGTAAACCACTTTTTGTTAAACTTATTATTCACAATAAATTCAAAGTGCAGTCAGAGCTGTTCAATCTGCTTATCTGCTATCGTACGCGAGATAGTTATTACATAAAAAAGTTGAATATTTTAAAAAAGAGAAAGTTTTATTAAAATACATTGTTAAAAATAAAAGAACCAGAAGATGACTCGTTATATTAATATTAATAACGTTATATACGATGTTTAACTGGAGTGAAAAAACATTCTAGTAATGGACGTAGGAGTTACAAATGAATGATATTTTGAAGAAGTGATACAGTTCTCTCCTAGTCATATGGTTTCAAATGCAGGAAGCTTTTCTTAATTTGTTTTGTCTAGTAAGTCATCAATTTTAATTTTTTATTTCTATATTATTTTCACACCTGACTGAAAAATTAAACTTAAACCAATGGCAAAGGACGCCAGATGGCGTCTTTCATTGAGGCGGATGAGACGAGATTAACATGTGTAACTTTAACGGTTCCGCACAGTTCTATAGTTGCAACCAGAGCTTTTTTGCAAAAGCATAACCTTCCCCCTCCTCACAAACTTCTCGAAATAAACATTTCCTGAAAATTTTTTTCCAATAAAAGTGATCGAATTCTGTATTAATAGTTAGGGTAACTAATTTAATGAAATCTATCGGTGTTTTTATAGATAATCGTAAAAAAAATTGTTCAGTAAAAACAACACACTTCCGTTACCGGCTTTCTTCATTCTCGCAATATTAGCAATATATTTAATTTTAGTTATAGAATATAGATGATAGAATTGTATAATAAAGTAAAATAGCACGTTAGAGAAAAACATAACCCTACCCTCTCTTAAATGAATTTTCCGGAAAAATGTCTCAAATAAAAGTTGTAGCCCATTACTAAGTCAAAGTGAAAAGTTCTCGGCCTGGCCCATAGGATGGCACTGCTACAAATGAAATTACTGTTTTGTTATGTTAGCACACTTGTTGCAAAACTAAATACAAAATGTGAATTTGATCAGTGAAATAGTTTGTTTTATACAGCTATTTAAAGTAAGCGTGTTGTGTGTTTTCGATAAAAGGAATAAACTTGAATACCGTTCCGTCCAAAATTCTTCGTTGTGGATGGTTTATTGCCAACAGAAATTCATCCAAAGTTGGTGAATGTGTATTAAGGAGTCTGCACCTTCGTTACCACAGTAAGAAAATTGGGCAGCTGAGTTTGAACATGTTCATACATCGATTGAAAATGATCCACGTGAAAGACGGCCAAAAACTGCAACTACCGAAGAAAATATCGAGAAGATACACAATATGATTCTAGAAGATCGGCGATTAAAGTTGTATAAGATAGCTAAGGCTGTAGGCATCTCAGAAGAAAGGGTGCTGCCACATTTTACACGAAGAACTCAATATGAGAAAGCTTTGTGCAAGATGGGTGTCGCATTTGTTAAATGCTGATCACAAACAAATGAGGAATCGAGTTTCACAGCCTGTTTGTGCCGTTTTAAGAATAATCTAACCAATTTTCTGAGCCAAATTTGTTACGATGGTTGAAACATGGGTTCATCAGTTTACCCCTGAGACAAAACAGCAGTCCAAGCAGTGGGTAGAAGCCGCTGGCTCTGCACCGAAGTAAGCAAAGACAATTGCATTGGCTGGAGAGGTTAGTGTTTTTTGGGATTCCAAAAAGATTCTTTTAATTGACTACCTGCCAAAGGATCAAACAATTAATGGGAAATACTACGCACATCTTCTTGACCAGCTAGATGAAAAAACTGGAAAGAAAAGGCCCGGTTTACAAAAGAAAAAAATCCTCCAGGACAATGCATCCGCCACAAAGGCGCTTTGGCAATTGGAAAATTGAGTGATGAGAAGTATGAATTGTTGGAACAACCTCCCATATTTGGCTCCATCTAGCTTTCATTTATTCCCAAACCTTAAGAAATTTGTGGCTGCAAAACGTTTTGGCTCAAATGAAGAGGTGATAGCAGCTGTAAATGGATATTTTGGAGACCTTCCTGAATCGCTATTCAGAGACAGAATCAGTCATTGGGGAAACGTTGGACAAAGTGTATTGAACTAAAGGGAGACTACATTGAGAAATAAATGCATTTTTAAAATAATAGAAAAACTTATTTTCGGAGGAAGGCGGAGGAATTTTCACCTTGCCCACGTATATGTGCAGTTTATATTCTAAGTTTAAAAAAAAATCGTTAGAGCTTTTATCGAAGATCTATTCAATAAAGAGGTATTTCCGGTTGAGCAATTTTGACATATAACTTCCTGTCAGAGCCCATGGTTGGTAGGTACTCAATCGAAATTTCAAGTTTAAATATTTAGGATTTTTAATTTTTGAGCTGTGCTGATCACATACATACACACCCACATTTTCTACAAAATTACTTTTCATACTCAGGGAACCTCAATACGTGTATTTCCGGCGAAAACTCAATACGAAAAATGTTTACTATTACAATACTTCCTCTTAACAGCAGTAGGAGAAAGTAAAAAAAAAAAAAATCGTTAAAAAGAGTTTTAAAGAACTACCAATAAAGTGTGAGATAGTTGTCCCTTCCACCTGGAGAGTTTTGCCTGTGCAAGGGTGCAATTACTAATCATAGTCTGATTGTATGAAATTCGTTCTGGATGCTTTTTTATTAGATCCTTACGGTTGACAACTCATGGGTACAAAATGATGATTTACAAGCAATGAGCGATAAACATGAGAAATTCGGCGATGTATGGTGTGTATTGTCTTCTTGGTTTTCAACTACTACATCCTTCATCATATTGGATAATAAAGCGTTACGCACACTAGGGACAATTGTCACTGTAACAATTATGCAGAAGGCTGTGAAGAATTTATATTTATTTCTATGATTATAATATTTGATTAGGTTATTTTTTCTTTATTATTATTATTTGTAAGTCCTGTTTATTTGACTGCGATCGCGGTGGCAAAAAAAGAAAAAGAAAGAACACTACAGTACCATCTGATCTTATTATATTCTATACTTTAATCCACAAATACGGCAATGAATCGTTATCATGGTTATACAGTTACGTATTTATGTTTTCTTGAACTGATGTATATCTATTTACTTTCTCTAAAGTGGTTTATTTCGTTAAAAAGATAGAAAATTATCATAAATTTTTGTTATAATAAGATAGTCTCACGATGATCTCCAGTTAAGCTTGGTTCCAAAGTGTTTTTTTGGACTTAATACATATTAAGTTATTCTTTGGAATTAATACACATTAAAA